>JACCGJ010001452.1:96613-161049 GCA_013407085.1 Atriophallophorus winterbourni | reverse complement strand
CATCAACAACATCAAAGACAGCATTACACCGGTAGCACGTACCGAATGCTTAACTGCCATACAACCATGAAAAAGTAAAATCCTAAAAGATGGGGAAGGGTGGAACTTAAATTGCTACGGCTTCTATAGAAGAGTAAGCACAAACAAACTGGGAAGAGGTGCCTACACCTCAAACGGAACATGCATTCAAACAAGTTTCGTGAACGAGTAGAGCGACATCAGCATGGCAGCTTCATTGCGGATTGGCCAACGGTAGTGAGCTGCATGCTGAAACACGCTGGAGTCTCACTACCATCTTTATTTCTATTCCCCCCATATCTGTCTAGGCCTGGGCAACCTGACAGTATCTTAGCCCACGTGCAGTCTCTCACTGTGCGGCACTTTGCCTGGATCAGGCTTGTGCTTTCATACATTGCGGCTTTCACTGTCATGCATCATAATAAGCTTTTCTCGTCACTCCGCTTGACAACATACAAGATTAAGCAAAAACTCCAAGAATATCCTTAGTGCAAGACCGCCATTGAACACGGTTTCGAGACATATCCTGAAGCGTAACTAACCATTGCGATATCAGCGATCGCGGGGACACCAGCCTAGAAGACGCGCTGCGACGACTTCGGAAAGGTTACTAGTAAGGGTTTTTAACTGCCTATGCCATGTGACGGTTTGGCCACCCCGAGATTTACGCCAATCAGGATGTGGCGTCGCAAAAAAATCCGTTTCGGAAGTCGGTGGTCCGGCATCCGTAAAACGTGACCCAACCAGCGTAACCTATTGTAATATTCCAAACAAACATGCGAGTTTCAGAATGATTGAGAAGAGGAGAGTTGCCTTGATTTAGGCTTTATTCATCAGAAGAGCTAAAACAACGAACAATAGAATAGTTATTATAGATGGAATAGAATGCGAATTACAATAATGCAAGCATATAAAAATACACAACACCTATGTAGGTTGATCTGCTTCTCTATATAAACATTACTACCAAACAATTTATTTCGGAGAGTATCGGTGCGTATGCGATTGTAACAGCTATTTCCTAGAATGTTGCGGAGACATCGGTTGTCAAATACTTGGAGACGGTGAACGTAAGGTCCAGGTTTCGCACCTGTGGTGAATTGATTATAGAGAACTCAACAAGTAGAGAGTAAGAAGATCCGAGATTTGGGCTTTAAACAACCTGTTGATACAATATACGGCTGACAAGGGAGAGGGATGCGTTTATATATGGTCACGAGTTTATAATATAAAAGACAGTACAAGACAAACAGACAGCGATATACGACATTCTCCCCGCCTCGAAAAAAATGATAACTGCCAGTAGTTTTGACTTGTTAAATTGCACCGCTCCTCAGCTCATACGGTCGGACGCGTTGTTGTTGACGAATAAGTTCAGTGAGACTCTCGTTAGGTTCTTGATTGCAAGGAGTTTCAGAAGGCTCGTCGTTTGGCGGTTCTAACAGAATATCGACATCGGGAACAATTGCATTATGTTGCTCTCCAATGGGCGCGAGTTGACGCAGCGACACCGACTGTTCTTGACCATTAAGTAGTCGTACCCTGGCGTAAGTTGGATTGCATTCAATCAGTTCCACCTCTTCTGCTAATGGCTCGTATTTATTACGTCGTAGATTATTGCGCATCAGCACTCGGTTTGTTTGTAATAGCCAGCTGGGAAGGGATGTGCCAGTTGCCGCTCTTCGGTTGTGTTGAAACATCCTTTCATGTGGCGTAACATTCGTACTGGTACATAACAAAGATCTGATTGAATGAAGGGCGTTTGGCAGTACGGCTTCCCAATGTTTCACTTCAAGATCGTTGGACTTAAGTGATAAAAGTATACTTTTCCACAAAGTAGCATTTAAGCGTTCAACTTGGCCATTCGACTGTGGATTGTACGAGGTAGAATGGCTGGTCGCTACACCTTTAGAGTGAAGAAAATCACAAAGTTCGTTCGACATGAATGAAGATCCTCGGTCAGAATGAACATAGCATGGCGTCCCGAACACGGAGAACAAATCAGTGAGACATCGAATAACGGTTGTTGATGTTGTATCCGAGCACGCGTATGCAAAGGGAAACCGTGAAAATTCATCGACGATCGTAAGTAAAAACCGATTACGATTAGCAGACGGCAGAGGTCCCTTGAAATCGATACTCAGGCGCTCGAACGGTTGTGTAGCTTTTATCAGGGGAACGTGTGAAGGCTTGAAAAATTTAACTTTGACTTCAGCACAAACACGACATGAGCTGGTCATTCGTTTTATATCGTCAACGGAATAAGGTAAATTCCGTGAACGGGCGAAGTGAATCATACGTGTGACACCGGGATGGCAGAGGGAGTCATGAAGTTTCTTCAGATTCGAGACGTTATTGACTGATGCGCAAAATCCGCGGGAAAGCGCATCTGCAACATGGTTCTGTTTTCCCGGTCTGTAGACAACGTCGTAGCTGAAAGAGGCAAGTTCAACTCGCCAGCGTTCGATTTTCTCATTCTTTATTTTGCCTTTGTTCGTATTTCCGAACATAAAAGCGACAGACCTCTGATCAGTTACGAGTTTAAAATGCTTCCCAATAAGATAGTGTCTCCATTTTCTCAGTGCTTCTACGATTGCGTACGCTTCTTTTTCAACAGAGGAATGGTGACGTTCTGATGTGGTTAGTGTTCGTGAATAGAAAGCAACTGGCCTTCCTCTCTGATTGAGAATGGCGGCTATGGCTATATCAGAAGCATCAGTTTCAACTACAAGTGTTTCGTCAACTTCGGGTGTAACTATAACTGCTTTCTCCAGCTCTGACTTTAAATTTAAGAACGTCTGTTGAACATCATCGGGAATTGGGAAAATACGATTTCGATTCAGTATAGAAATTTTATCAGAAAAGTGATTGATCCACTGAGAATAGTAAGCAAACATACCAACGATGCGTTCTTGTGTTTTTAAATTATGGGGTGCGGGTATTTCACGAAGGGGTCGGAGGCGCTCGGGATCAGGTTTTATGGTTCCTTTTGATACTTCGTAACCCAAAAGTTTAACCTTTGTAGCTCGAATAGTGTTCTTCGTATCATTGAAGGTAATATCGTACTTTTTAGCCATTTCAAGAAACCTCGACAGGTTTTCATCATGCTCTGATAGATTCTTACCACAAACGTTAACGTTATCAATATAGGCATAAGTCGCCGACAAATGCTCCTTTTGGATGAGCGTATCGATCACTCTCTGGAAACAGGCTACACCATTTGTTACCCCGAACGGAATACGTTTGAATTGGTATAGATTTCCGCATGCTTCGAAAGCGGTATAAACTTTTTCCGCTTCTTTTATTGGCACTTGATGATAAGCACTCTTGAGATCCAGTGTACTGAAATACTCGTACCGTGATATATTCTCAATCATTTTATCGATTCTTGGCAGGGGATAAGCATCAAGGTAGGTAAATCGATTAATTGTACGACTATAATCAATAACCATCCGCTTTTTCTGACGCTCGTTAGTTGTAATCACGACTTGTGACCGCCATGGAGAACGCGATGGCTCAATGATTTCTTCATTTAACAGTCGCTGGACTTCTGAACGGATAAAATGTTCATCCCGTTCGGAATATCGTCTGGATTTGGTTGCAATTGGATGGCAGCCGGGAGACAGATTTTCGAACAAAGCAGGTGGGTCTACATTTGCAGCACTGAGAGAGCATAGCGAAAAGGTCGACTTTTGTCCTGAGAATGGGATCACAACTCCTTCATGGAGAGATAGAAAGTCGTGTCCAAGTAGCACGTCTGAACATAGATCGGGTAATATCGAAAGCTTGACGTTAGGGTAGCGATTACCTTTATGAATTATCGAAACAAAGCAGTGCCCATCGGTAGTGCTGGTAACAGCCCGAACTGTCGCTTTATAGACTCTACTCTTGAGTAACAGAGACAGTCCTTTCTGACGCCAGAGGTGACCTAGGTTGCGGAATGCTCTGGTCGCTTTCGAAATGCGTGCCGAGACCTCGTCATCTAACGATGCAGAATTATTGATACAACTACCGAGATACGTAAAACGATCTCCGATTTCAAGTGCCTGATTGTCAAGTAATAAAATGTTGTTCGATAAGTCGATGTCCAGCAGTAGAACGCTGCACTTAGAGGGTGCAAAACGCATTCCAAATGCGGGCACAATACTAGATACCTTGTTCAGTATCGCCTGTGCATCTGTGTACGAGTCGAAGAGCAGAACTATATCATCAGCATAGTCCAAGTCGAAAAGCTTGACGCCTGGCATTATGTGAATTCCGAAAGCTGGGGCACCTTCGTTGCATAATTCCATAATTGCATCAATTAAGCAAAATGGAACAAAACGGAGAAATCGGGCATCCTTGTCGGACGCCACTTGTGGTGGAATTTGGGTGAGAGTTCATTGTAAACCCTAACGCATCCGGATGTATGAACATAAAGTGCGCGTAGTATGTTGACATACTTATGCGGAACGCCTTTGCACATTCATTCATTCATTCATTCAGTCCTCTCCGTGCCGGGTGGCACATGAGGCGAAGACAACTTCACGCCAGTGGTTCCGGTCTGTCGCTGCTTCCGTTGCCGTCTGCACCGTGAATCCTTGTGCATGTAGTTCGCGTTCCAAAGTTCTGCGCCAAGTTTCCTTGGGCCGTCCCCTTTTTCGTTTACCTTGCGGATGCCAGTGCATGGCTACCTTCGTATGCGAACTGGGATCCATCCTGCAGACATGACCGAACCACGGATCGGTTGTCATCGTTTCCGTAGCAATGTAGGTTTTACGGGATAGGGTTGCTAGCCCTAAGCCCAACCCTCCTCCTTTCTCAGACGGGCTTGGGACCGTACCTTTGGCGGAGTTTATATTTGTACTGGATCTAAAATATCCCTAATATGCAAGAGCATTGAGTTGTCCCAAAGGAAGATAAAACGTATTTTTTAAAGAAGGGTTCAAGATTTATCACGAAAAAGCGAGACCCAGAAAATATCAGAACTCAGAAAATTGTATGGTTAAAAGCATTGAAGCTTAACAATAACCATAGGATGACAAGGTATGTGGAACATATAAAAAAATATAAAATATCTCAAAATCAATAGGGACAATCACATACCGCATGGTTCGTCATAAACTCATCGAGTTTGGAAGCGAAAACCTCAACAGATTCTGATCGTGTGATTTCTTCAGGCAAATAGTTCCAAGTGAAACAAATTCTTACGGAGAAGAAATTACGACGTATATCCAATCGAGAATGCGGAATGCTTAAAGCCTTTGAATGTGTTCGTGTTCTAGTAAGGTCATTGGGCTTTAGCAAGTGTTTAAGGGGATGGTTTACAGAATGCAGGATTTTGAAGGTCAACATAAGTCACTACGTATCCGCCGTTGGGTAAAATCGTGTAGGTTCAGTTTTAACATTCGCTCTGTGAAAGGCAAATTTCTGTACCGGGAAACCAACTTTGTAGCACGATGATAAATCCTGTCGAGTAGTTCGATATCCTTCCTCAGCCATGGTGCCCAGGCTTGGATGGAATATTCCATAACAGGACGTATATACAGATATAGCAGATATAACTTGTGCGAGAAACATTTTAGATGCAGCGCATTACTATCATAAAGTCTTGTAAAATGACTTAGGAGAAATTTAATGAGAGCACTACGAAAGAAAGTAAGGTGAGAAACCAGTTCAGACCTAACGCCAAGAGCGGAGACGATGGGACAAAGTTAATTTACCGGAATTGACGAGTTCCAAATACCTGACAAGTGAATCTCTTCTATGATATGCGGATTTAATTCTAGGTCCCTCTAGATTGCGACACAAGGCGGCACCCCAGTCGCTACGCAGATTAGTAAACAAGTTTTACAAAATTGTCCGGATTCAAATGCAAGTGTATATCTTCTGACTAGATGGTAATTTCATCTAATGCATGCTTTCATCCGAAACCCTGATATGCAAGCTTGGCGAGATCTAAAGAACTACATTCTGAGTGTTGGAATATTTAATTGAAATTTAGTTTTCATTCGGACAATGATGGATTCTGACAATTACACTAAGATTTGTATTTTAATGCTGTATAATTTGTCCCATGGATTCAATGCTGATGCATCTCAAAACTAGAATCCTTTGCCTGAACATATTTTGGGTAATCTCAAGAACGTATGAAACGTTCAAAGTTCATTTAAAGATCAGAAATCCTCGGCAAGACAGATGGCCGTGCGATCGCAAACACGTGACTAGCTCGACTTTTAAAATTCGCTCTGTAAGACCTCGTTCATTATTGCGTATGATGTCAACCGATAAGCTGATGTTGCGCTCGCTTGAACATGAGGTCGAAAAACGTATAGAAAATCTTTTCCACAATGAATCTGCTTTACATTCGTATCCAACTTACCTGGAAGCTAAACCGCTAAATGAAAAACCACAAAGCAAGGAGAACAGGAAGTATAACGGGGCGTTTACGGACAAATTGATTGACGCCGAACCTGAGAAACTGAATATATATAATGCTGATCAACGAGTAATCCGGCCACATGGTCCCATATACAGGAGCAAGACGTATGTTTTACATCTAACAACGTCTAGTTACGCGAATCACCACATCACAGAGCAAGGTGTTCGTGGGCGTCCAATGCTGCAAAACATGAATTCGCTGTATTGTCAACTCTCCGATTGTTGTGGTAATACAAAGCGCGGAGAGCGGCTTCGAAAGCAACAGATCAATCTGAGCTCATGTAGGCCGTTTGGCTCGCCATTTGTACCAGACGTACTCAGAATATTGATAAACATGATCGAAACTTATTGCTACAAACATGATTGGAATTGCATACTTGAGCCATACCTGGAATATTATTCCCAGGCCGAAAAGGTGTTCCCCGAGCTATTAAATTACTCCGCCAACTCGAAAAGCCTGCGCTCGATAATCAAACGGCTGTCGAACCCGATTAAAGTTGTCCTAGTTCGTATGTTCCTGGACAAACTAGCTCGAAAACCTTTACATATTACACGAAAGCAAATGAAGCAAATGAAGCAGGTACCGCTTCTGGACTCGTTTTTTCGACCAAATGTTGAATTCAGACACATCATTCATCACATTATACTTCAATCCTCCAGTGTCTACGTGGATACTCTGGCATTTTTGATGATCCATTTGCTACATGCACAAGAATACCTCATTCCTCAGCCGCATTTGCGCTACAAAATCGGATTGATCTATGGGAAATTATTGATTTCTTTCACTGAAAAACCTGAACTTCTCGGTTCGGATGAAATCGAAGGACGGATTGTGGAAGCATCAATAATTGAAGTTTTGCTAGAAGTGTGTGATTCAAGCTTTTGGAATAAACTGACTTCGCTTCAAATAATGGCAGCTTTCAATCAAATGAGCAGAATCGAAAGAAAAGTGAAAACGAAGGATTTGAAAAATAAAAGGGAGAGTTTAATGCTGCACAAGAAATCAATGATGCGTATACGTGAGTCAGCATTGGATGAAGATTCCAGCGTGGCACCATTGCCCACAGCTTCCACTTTATTCGAAATGCGCAGGGACAGTGAGATAAGTGATACTCTGAGCGAGGATGAATATCTGCCCCAGTGAGTTTGAGTGTAAAGTTATTCTCAGTACTTATTGATTATAGCTAAAGTTTAGATCTCATGTTAAGTCTGTTGTAACTGTGCTGCACTACTCCTGGCACAGCCGCGGGCTAGAGAGAACTGGTGTATTGACTGAATGAATTCTGAACAGTGAATGATAATCACATTATGCACTTGCGATAGATATTGATTGGATAGATATTGATCTACACTACATCCCCCCTCTTTAAATAACTTATCATGATACGATTGAATGATACCTAGTGTATCGTAGGTTCACAGAAAACCCGCTGATCAGTTGCGTGATTCTGGTTTTTTAAACAGTTGGTTTCAGGTGGCTCGCTGATGGGTGGTTCTTGAATATTTTGTGTCGAGTCACTGTTTTCGTGATGACTACCAATGGACTTGCAACTGATGATAGTTCTGTGAATTTCCATGTCGTTGTCCGAGATGTACTTTGTATATGACATTTTCAACTTTCTTAAATATTGCTCCTAGCAGCCAGTACTGTTGATTGTGTCGTATATTCTCTACATAAACTTGATCCTCAATAGGAAGTATTTTCGGTCTTGCACAATGGTGTTTGTTCAACCGAGATTCGATATTGTAATTATATTGCTGCTGTCGGGCAGTTAAGGGTTTTACGAACAGCCGGTAAGCGTGACTTGGAACAAGAGTTTTCACGGTCGATTAAATGATTCCCCTGGTGTAACTGCTCACGATCCACTATATGTCGAAATTTAGACATGACAAAACGGTATTTTTGTCGTATTCTGTTGCCCGTTAATTATAAGCAGATTTTCTTGTTGGATTGGATAGCATTTGCGTCTGAGATTGCAGGCAGAGTATGTTTTGCTATTATTCCTGATTAATTCAAGAAGATTCAAGAATAATTTATGGTCACCAAAAAGCACATAGCTTCACAATTACCATATCATAGTAAATATTCGTTCAATAAGAGGTATAAAAAACAATTATGCGATATAATGTTCGTGATTCGGCAACCACTGACATTTTCAATGGCTTTTTGTACCTTATTCCGGACTCCAACTTTGATTCAAATTCTGTTTGCACAAATCTGATAACAAAATCAATTATGCTGGCAACTCATTTATGTCCATAGATGAGAGGCACTTATCGATCAACAAAATGTACAGTACTGTATTAGCACCAGCAGATGCGTCTGGTGTGTGTTTCGCGTGACCACAATCGTTAGAAGCATATTAATCGTTTAACTCAACTGAGAACGATTTAGCCAATAAATACAATCATGTGGCACGAAGGCCTCAAATTAAAAACAATCGGTAAAAGCAGTTCTGTGGTAACGTTTCGCATATGGCATCGAGGCCTAGTCAAAGCTGAGGTAATGGCCAGAACGGGAACATAATTAAGTTGTACTCTAACCGATTGCACACAAATTCCTTTGCATTATGAATACACGATCGGTCCCAAACATATTCCAATCGATTGCTAAGTTGTACCGCATCCACAACCTGTAGTCAACTTCATAACTGAACGGCTCACGGGTATTAACTCATTTGACCCATTTGTGCGGGGCATATTCACATGATTTTAGGGCAAGTGAACGCGGTCAAGGTCAGTCAGCAATGTGGCGCAAATGAGCATGACCAAAACGGTTAGCGTTGGGTTGAATGGATCGTACAAAAACAACTCTAGTTATTAGTTGAATACCGATCAATTTTCAACTCAGCCCCATTGAAATTACACTCCGTAACCGGCTTCAGGCCAATTACCCGAAATCAATGCTACTCGACGGCTTATAAGATCGCGTTCATCCGATGAACATTGTGATGCCAAATAATTGAAGTGAAATAACTATCGATGAAGTTGTAAAACATAGCTTTGTATACAAAGTTATACTTGAATGCTCACTGAAACTAATCTTACTGTCTCCACCTGATGACGGCAAACAGCCAGAAACCGGTAGTGGTGTGTAAGTACGGGGATGTGAGCAACACATCACTTTGGTTATTCATAAGCGCTTTGAGTGCTTGACCAAGAATCACTTTATGATTCTGTGTTTGAACATCGTCGTTCGTCGTACAAACCCGATGTAACAGTGGCATTCAATTATTACCTTTTTTACCATTTATCCACTGTTTCAATGCTCACTGAACCTAATCTTACTGTCTCCACCTGATGACGGCAAACAGCCAGAAACCGATAGTGGTGTGTAAGTGCGGGGGATGTGAGCAACATACATCATTGTATACTTTGCGCCAATGCGTATTAAAACTCATAAACAAAAACTTGAGCCAACCTTTGTTACGTGGACTACTATCTGTTCGGTTGCAGTAAGCCACAAGTCGTTAGCGATGGTCACGAATATTAACAATAGAATCAGGATTGTGCTGGTTTGTGCGTAGGACAGGTTTCTAGGGCACTTCGCTCTGGGATTGATGAATGCGAAAATATTAGCAAAAGGTATATTGAAATGATTCAACATTGACTGTACATGTTGGATATATAACGAAGTTTGGGTCTGGACAACGTAGAGGTATCAAGACCCGGTTAAATTATACAACGAACATCTACAATACCGAAGTATTAAAAATTACGACGGCAGGGTAAAGTGGTGAATAAAAAGCTAAACGATGCAAAGATAGTCGCTACATAAATTTTTATGCGAATCATCTGATTTTCCTGTTACCTTTGTTCGATATCACATGTATTAGAGTTGTCACTTTAATTTCATATAGTATTATTAATGAATTCCAAGTTATAGGGATATTCTTTGAGCGTTTAATTAATATAGACGTTGTCAAGTGGAATGCCGAGGAAAGCTTGTTGTGAAATAGTCTTGTAGCTCAGTTACGGTATTGTAGGTCATATGTGTTCTCCGGGCTGGTACGGTTGATTGCAGACGTTTCGTCATCAAACTAGAGGAAATCATCAGCCAAACTTGTTTCGAAACAACTGGGTGATGGGCATTGTTCGAATTTATCTGCTGCGTTGCCACCTCATTTACTGTGATTGGCTAGAATCCTTGAATATTCGATAAATTCCGCAACTAAATTTCTACAGAAGATAAAGGACGTGAATATAGAAGATGGAGAAATCATGCTGCAAAGAAATTTGAGTGCAATCGGTTAGAGCAGTTTGTATACCTGTCTCCACCTGATGACGGCAAACAGCCAGAAACCGGTAGTGGTGTGTAAGTACGGGGATGTGAGCAACACATCACTTTGGTTATTCATAAGCGCTTTGAGTGCTTGACCAAGAATCACTTTATGATTCTGTGTTTGAACATCGTCGTTCGTCGTACAAACCCGATGTAACAGTGGCATTCAATTATTACCTTTTTTACCATTTATCCACTGTTTCAATGCTCACTGAACCTAATCTTACTGTCTCCACCTGATGACGGCAAACAGCCAGAAACCGATAGTGGTGTGTAAGTGCGGGGGATGTGAGCAACATACATCATTGTATACTTTGCGCCAATGCGTATTAAAACTCATAAACAAAAACTTGAGCCAACCTTTGTTACGTGGACTACTATCTGTTCGGTTGCAGTAAGCCACAAGTCGTTAGCGATGGTCACGAATATTAACAATAGAATCAGGATTGTGCTGGTTTGTGCGTAGGACAGGTTTCTAGGGCACTTCGCTCTGGGATTGATGAATGCGAAAATATTAGCAAAAGGTATATTGAAATGATTCAACATTGACTGTACATGTTGGATATATAACGAAGTTTGGGTCTGGACAACGTAGAGGTATCAAGACCCGGTTAAATTATACAACGAACATCTACAATACCGAAGTATTAAAAATTACGACGGCAGGGTAAAGTGGTGAATAAAAAGCTAAACGATGCAAAGATAGTCGCTACATAAATTTTTATGCGAATCATCTGATTTTCCTGTTACCTTTGTTCGATATCACATGTATTAGAGTTGTCACTTTAATTTCATATAGTATTATTAATGAATTCCAAGTTATAGGGATATTCTTTGAGCGTTTAATTAATATAGACGTTGTCAAGTGGAATGCCGAGGAAAGCTTGTTGTGAAATAGTCTTGTAGCTCAGTTACGGTATTGTAGGTCATATGTGTTCTCCGGGCTGGTACGGTTGATTGCAGACGTTTCGTCATCAAACTAGAGGAAATCATCAGCCAAACTTGTTTCGAAACAACTGGGTGATGGGCATTATTCGAATTTATCTGCTGCGTTGCCACCTCATTTACTGTGATTGGCTAGAATCCTTGAATAGTCGATAAATTCCGCAACTAAATTTCTACAGAAGATAAAGTACGTGAATATAGAAGATGGAGAAATCATGCTTCAAAGAAATTTGAGTGCAATCGGTTAGAGCAGTTTGTATACCGTATGTAAAATGCACAGCTGAAGCGATACGTAGAATCTTGAACCGAGCGGGCATACGCGTAACTCATAAGAAAGGGAAAACTATCCGTTCGGTTCTGATGCACCTCTAGAATAATACATCTTTATCTAGCGGTGTAAGGACACCAATCAGTAAAACCAACTGATCGAACAATACGGCTCCCTAAATAAAGACGTGAAACGAAGTGCCAGAAGTGACAAGAGGCGGTTCTATGAAATGCTGGCAACGGAGGCGGAAAATGCAGCAGAAAAGAGAGACCTCAACATCGTCTACAACATTACCAGAACCCTATCAGGAAGAAAAATACCTGACGGCAAAATAGTAAAGGACGGTGAAGGTAACCTTATCAGTCAGGAATCGGCGCAAAGAAAGCGATGGATGGAGCACTTCAAGGAACTCCTAAATCGACCAGCACCTACTTCAGTCACTGACATCCCACCTGCAGCAAATTTGCTGGACGTAAACAGCGATCCCCCCGGTCGAAATTCAAGGTAATTCAAGGTTTTTAATAGTCTAAAAAGCAACAAGCTTAACAACAACCATAGGATGGTAAAAATTGAAATTTAAGAATATAAGAAGAATTTAAGAAATATAAGAACATAGATTAAACAGTATATAAGTGTTCTGGAAACGAATAATGCAATAAAAATTCGTCTAATTTCGTTTTAAATGAAATGAGATCCTGTTTGCCTTAAAATCACTGAAGAATGACAAAGGACCAGGTCCAGATGGGATTCCACCAGTAGCTCTGAAGGCTGATTTGGACACCTCGGCTGATATGTTACTTTCTCTGCTGCAGAAAATCTGGTCAGAAAGACTGGTCCCAAACGATTGGAAGAGAGGTCATTTGGTCAAACTTCCAAAGAAAGGGGATCTGAGGCTATGCGAAAACTGGCGAGGTATCATGCTGCTCTCAGTCCCTAGTAAAGTACTTACGCGCATCATCCTTCTGCGTTTGCGCGACGCTATCGATCAAATGTTACGGCCAGAGCAACGGGGCTTCAGAAAACAAAAGTCTGGTATCGACCAAATTGCGACCCTCCGCATAATAATTGAACAAAGCATTGAATGGCAATCGCCTCTTTGCCTCAACTTCATAGATTTTGAGAAAGCCTTCGACAGTGTGGACCGCGAATTCACATGGAAGCTTTTGCCACACGATGGGGTCCCACTGCTGTACATGGACCTCATAAAGCAGCTGTATGAATGTGCCTCCTGTCAGGCAATTCACAACGGAAGACTTACCGATCCATTTGCAGTTAAGACTGGCGTCCGCCATGGATGCCTGTTGTCCCAAATGATTTTTCTGTTGGTAATAGACTGGATAATGAAACAATCAGTAAAAGGTGAGAGGAACGGTATCGATTGGAAGGAATCCGACCATTTGGAGGATCTGGAATACGCTGATGATGTCTGCTTGATATTACGTGACCCCCAACGTCTTCAGAGAAAGACCGATAGACTAGCACACTTTGTTTCATATGCAGGACTACGCGTGAATACCGAAAAAAAGAAGTCCTCCGTGTGCTAACTGACGAGCACCCATCAATCACCATCAATGGTAAAGCAGTTAAAGATGTCACGCAATTCGTCTACCTCGGCAGCCTTGTTTCAATAAGTGGTGGCACGGACGAAGACATAGTCGCCAGAATCGGCAAAGCAAGATACGCGTTCATAGCTTTGAAACCCATTTGGGAGTCGAAGGTTCTATCAAAACGCACGAAACTCCGTATATTCAGAAGCAACGTCAAATCCGTGCCACTCTATGGATCGGAAACCTGGCGAGTGACAGCAAAGTCTTCTGGCCGCTTGCAATCATTCCACAATAATTGCTTTCGTCGAATTATTGGGGTAAAATGGCCAGAAAAGATGAGGAATCAAGACCTGTGGCAGATTGCTGCTGAGGACTCGATCGCCCAGCAGATCAGAAGAAGAAAGTGGAGATGGGTTGGGCACACCTTGCGGAAGCCTTATGATGACATCACGCGTCATGCTCTGGAATGGAACCCAATCGGGAAGAGACGGGTCGGACGCCCAAAGCTATCTTGGAGGCGCTCGTGTGAAGAGGAAATCCGCAAGTGTGGACTTAACTGGAACGACATCAAACTAGCTGCCATGGACAGACCAAACTGGAGACAAGTTGTCGAGGCCCTATGTTCCTCCAGGAACTCAATGAATTAAGTCAAGTAAGTCAATCTAGCGTTACGAACAGCATCTACAAAATCAACTGTAAAGACTGTTCGGGTGTTTACATAGGGCAGACTTCCAGGGAAATTCATACTAGAATCGAAGAACACCGAAAGCGTGTCCGGAGACAGCCCCGAGATGCGAGGGAATATCAATCCCTTATTCGTGATTTCGCCTTGGCCGAGCACGTTTTAGATATGGGCCACATCGTCGATCTAGACAATGTGGAAATATTGAGACGCGGTATTAAAACGTATAGCGTACGCCTACATGCGGAGGCGGTCGAAATTGCCAAGGCGATCAATAAGGTGGTTTGGGCAGAAATCTCCACAATCTGGCGCTCGGCACAGATGCGAAGGTAAATAGTTGTTATTCATCTTATACCTACTAGTCAATTACATTTTTGTTTTTCTTCAAAAATAGCTTAACCTTAGCCTTGTTAGTTATGTACTTTTACGCATGTGGGCCGCTGTGTCAACCGACCTTGACCGTCTTCACTCGTATTAGATTGATGTGGATACACACTAGTAGGCAAATCGACTACTGATCCTGGTCATTCCTACGTAGGCGTACCATAGGCTGTTTAGCGGTAAGGTCAAATAAGTGGTGGGGGGTTGACTACTACTTAATCATGTTCCCTGTCCTGACTATCGCCCTTGGTCTGACGAAGCTTCTGTGTCAGAAGCGAAACGTTACCCAAAAACTGCTCTAACCGATTGCACTCAAATTTCTTTGCATTATGAATACACGATCTGTCCCAAACATAGTCCAATCGATGGATGGAGAAATCATGTTTTCTTTCGATGTGACCGCGCTGTTCAGTTCAGTTTGCACAGGACAGTATGTGGCTAATGAGCCAATCGAGCGTCCAGATTTCTTTCGGTGGTATGCCACAGAAGAGCGTCCACCACTTCAAACAATATCTTCAAAAATATCTTCTGGTATGAGAGTAATCTGTAGTGCAACAGAAAAACTTCCCTCACCAATAGGTGAGGAGAAACATTAGTGCGTTCCAAAGACAACATGAGGATCATACCAACTATTCACTTACGGATAAAACCAGGAAATGATGAAGGCCACACAGAGTCGAGTCCATTCTTGAAACCCCCTACCGAAGTAGAACAAACAACTTCTTTAGGAAGACGATTCCAGTAATTTACTATCCTTTCACTAAAGAAGAACTCACGAACATTGGACCTGACATGTCGCTTGGCCAGTTTTAATAGTTGGCCTCGAGTACCCACACTTGGCGACAAAGCGTACATTTCACTTGGATGAATAGTACTGAAACCTGTCATGATTTTGAAGGTTTCAATCACGTCCCCACGTAGCCGCCTTCTTTTTTAGTGAGAAGAGATCTAGACTCAGCAATCGTTCCTCATACGACCTACCTGATAGCCCTACAGTCATACGAGTAGCTAGGTGTTGAACACCTTCAAGCTTGGCAATATCTTTTTCCAGATAAGGTGACCAAACTAGAACGCAATACTCGAGATGTGGTCTCATGACGGCTTTGTGTAATGGTATGAAAACCTCTGGTGACCTGCAGGATAAAACTGATCGAAGGTCAAAAAGCTCGCTCCTAGCGCGTTGTGCAGCAGCTGAACATTGATCAGCCCATTTAAAGTACGCTGAAACCTCTATATCTAAGTCACGAACTTTTGGCACCCCATTTATCTCAAGTATACCATCTGGTCCAGCAACCTCTAGCTTCTTAATGAGTTTAGACAAGAGATAGCTTTTAATGAAATTAACTGGTAGATCCCATGTAGCAGACCACTTGATGAACTTTTCTATATCCTCAAGAAGATCCTGTTCATCCAGTGATGCGATAATCTTGACATCATCCGCAAAAATACAGCAGGGACACTTAAGCGACGCTGCTAAATCATCGATGAAAATGAGGAAAAGTCGCGGTCCGAGAACGGAACCCTGTGGGACTCCACTAATAACTTTTGTATTGCACGAATACATACTGCCTATCCTGACACGAAAGAATCCATTGCTTAAAAATCCTATTATCGATTTCTTCAGAAGACCATCGATACACATATAACCAAGTTTGGTTCCAGGCATTTTGTGGTTTACCGAACCAAAGGCCTTGCCAAAGTCCAAGTAAAAACTTCAAATTGTTGGCCTTTATCTAGCCTCATGGTGACCACATTTAGAAAACACCAGAGGTTTGTTAGGCGCGACTTCATTT
Organism: Atriophallophorus winterbourni; assembly: GCA_013407085.1. Lineage (NCBI taxonomy): Eukaryota > Metazoa > Platyhelminthes > Trematoda > Plagiorchiida > Microphallidae > Atriophallophorus > Atriophallophorus winterbourni. The sequence continues at coordinate 144,713 of JACCGJ010001452.1, read as the reverse complement.
AAGGAAGCCGTGCTGAGCAGTGTTCAGCAACGAGTAATCAACTAGATGGCGACAGAACCTATCCCTAATAAGTTTTGAACTTCAGAAGCAAGCACCGTACACCCATAAGCGAAGCTGTGTCCGAACGCTATTCAACCGCCTGAAAACACACTGTAGCATCGACGAAGTCGAGAAAGAAGAGCAATATTTATTCAAACTCTTTCGGGTACCCACAGAACTTCATCATTCGCAACAAAGACTCAACAACCTAATCGCACGTGAACAACACGAACACTGTAAGATTAACACTCCCCTATATACAACCTACCGCAAGAATCCTACGCCCGCTCGGAATTAATGCAGCACACAAACCTGCATAAACACTGAGAAGACAACTCGTCAAGGTCATGTACCCGTTTGCTAGGGAGGAATGAAATAACGTCGTTTACATAACCCCGTGTTCCGATTGTGAGAAATATTATATCGGACAGACATGAACACATACTGGTTACAAGAAAGCATGACCACGAATCAATAATATCGGTAAACATGGATCAAGAAGGACACGAATACAATTGCGATAAAAAGAAATCATCGCCAAAGACAGAACTCGTCACGTTCGAGAATTCCTCGAGGCGTGGTATTCAACACCACAATCAATCAATGAGCACATTCAATTGGATGGGGTCTACGGACCAATAAGCACACGCCAACAACGAGAACATGCAAAGATTCTAGCCAATCATAGTAGATGAGGTCGCAACATAACGGATGAATTCAAATGATTCCCATCGCCCAGTTGCTTCGAAAGAAGTTTGGCTGATGATGTCATCTAGTTTGATGATGAAACGTCCGAAATCAGCTCGGAGAACAACTAAGAACTACGCAAACTTGTTGTTTCATATGCAACGAGAACAACTTAGCTTAATCAATGTCGCGTTGGTGCCGGCTTAACAATCTTCTGATTACTGATTCCGGCTAGCGAACAATTGGAAATGTATCAATTTGCTGGGTTTTACTTCATCGATGTAATTTTGTTTTCCGCACAAATCGTTATTCACATTTTACTCTGTCCGTGTCTGTTTTACTTGGAACAGTTTACCTTCAACCGTTGCTCACGCCACTAGCTTGCATGACTTTAAAACGAAATTAGACGAAATTTTATTGCATTATTCGTTTCCAGAACACTTATATACTGTTTAATCTATGTTCTTATATTGTTTATACACTTAAATTTCAATTTTTACCATCCTATGGTTGTTGTTAAGCTTGTTGCTTTTTAGACCATTAAAACCCTTGGATTACCCTTGAATTACATTTCCATGCTACAAACAGCGGGCGCCCTCGAACGATTGATCGTTCACAAAATATTTCTCCCACTGTCGGGTCATTTCCGATCAATCAAACTTTCAATTCTTATCAGATAAAAACTAATGCGCTGTGTTAACTAAATAAGTGTCACAGAAGTTGTGCAGAAATGTATAAGAATAGTTTTTATTTCAAATGTTCCGTTCGTTTCCCGCTAATAAGGCGCCCATCAGGATAGCATTTTTGAGTGTAGCTATAAACATATTTTCCACTAGAACATAGTAGACATCGCTCATTTCGACAAAACTAACACTTTCCCATAGAAGTGGAGTACGTGAATCAAAATTTGTGGTTAAAAAATCGATCGCAGAATAAACGCAGGGTTCGAAATGTTGGTAGGACGGATTTAACGGAAATGTTAAAAAGTGCGACAGTACGGCTAAGTCGGAGCAATTCTTTGTTCACATATTTGATCAATTCAAGGCTTGTTTGAGCATAAACATCGTAAAGCATATCGATTGCACGACAGCTGATGGAAGTGATTTCCAAATCGTTCATACTCATCTTGAAAAATAAGTGCATTTCTGAAAAGATTTTAGTTTGTCTATACGCAATCACTGTTTTCTATTTTATTTCTCGCATCTGTCTAGGCCTTGGCAACCTGACAGTATCTTAGCCCACGTGCAGTCTCTGACTGTACGGCACTTTGCCTGGATCAGGCTTGTGCTTTCATACATACCTACGCAATCACTACTTCATTACTCTCGAGCGTAATGGAACGCACAAGATGCTGCAACATCCCCCAACATCTAGACAATAGGGGTTTCGGAGAACTCGATTCTGTTTGCCTTACAATTTAACAAACTTCAACGGATGGACGGAGGCCATGAATCCACGTTTGTTATATCACCAAGTTAGCTTGATGGTATTGTCATCAAAATTTCCCCAACCGACGGGTTCAATCAGTCGAAACTCGTTATGGGCTGTGCTGAAATTATCAGCACTTACAATTATTTTGTTCAAGTTACACGTGTTGCTGCATGTGCATAATAATTTATAAGTGATGGCTGCCAAAAGACTGCAGTTTTCTCATTAACAACGGCATGTAAACGACAGTTCGGTTTCATATGAATTGCTTTTCTAGCAAAGTGATAAAGTTTCACAAAGCCTGCAGATTTTGCTTTTCATTAGAACTGCATTCAATTTTTGGAATGTAATTTTCCCAGAAAAAATGCAGGTAGCCACCGCAAAATCAACGATTGCAACAACCTTGAGCATTATACTTCCAGGCTCATATGTACCATACGAAAGAATCTGTAGCAAAGTGCAACCACATCAACAGGAATAACGAACAGTGACATTTTAGATAAAGCTGAGGACATTTCCATAGCAGTGGCCATTTGCGACTTGATAACGTACACTACTAGCGAAGAAATATTTAGTGCGCATTTGCAATGTGTATGAAAAGTACGGAGACCAAACCCCAAGGAAAAACTTGCTACTCTAGTCTACCCTAGCTACTTCGGTAGTTTCAAAAAAGATTATGGTTTGCATTGTTAAAGTAACGGTAACGTTTAGCGATTCGGGTCATCTGTGACATCAAAGAGGTTTGTTGCTGAAGTTTAAGGGAAGGCGATTATCGTCGATTTCTACCGCTGTAATATTTACCATGGTAAGGATGACGATGACAGGCTTATGATCAATTAAATTCAGAAAGACTAAAACAGGGATCCAATACTGTCTAACAGCCAACGCGGTGGAAGTACTCAAGGGAGCGCTGCAATGCCAGTAAAACCACAAGTCATTGGTATTAGCTCATTCCCGACTACGATCAATATATAACCGTGTTAGCCGTTCACGAGAAAATCATTGCACCATTAGTTTGCATAAACAAGTAAGCTTAATTTTAATTCAATTACAGAAAACGAAATTTTTTGTTTCTTGACAACTCTTCTTTTTTTCTCTGCAGGATTCACAGCCGAGACTCGAAGTTAACCAGGCACGTGGCCTTCACAGCGCCAGAGATTGTGCACGTGGCTAACACTGGAATTCAAGCATCAGAATATCATATCCATCGAGAAGTGATGGCGTGGAATCGAGGATTATCGCATCTACCAAGTTTGCAGCCAACTAACCGATTCGGGTGTCGATCGACAAGGTCATTACTACAAGCTGTCAGCGATGTGCGAACAGGCCGTCGTAAGAGGATAATCATTGGATGTAATCGGAGGAGATTCGCGCGAAACTGAACGAATAACACCGACAACGTATCCACTCGTGAAATCGTTGTGTGGATAGACGTTTTGTAAATATCTAACCTCAGAAACGTTGCACAGTGTGCAACCACAAAAAAGTCTCCAATGCTGAATTGGATGAGATGAAGCAATGAGAATATTGCTTCAATTAAAGTTGTGTTTCAGCAATTGAAGTTTTATATTGCGTACATGATCCCGGGGACAAATTAACGTTGCCATCATAAACATCTAGATGCGATCAGTGTGCTGTCACCCACAAATTTGTTGGATTAAGTACGGTAATGGTAGCAGCGAGACTGAAACGTTGTATTAGACACAGCTCACAAAGTAAATAAAAACGTAGATTACATCTAGTATTTACGGCATAGGAGGCCTTGGTGTGAAAATAGATATTGCTGGAAGTTCAGCACCTCGCCTAGCCACTAATGAGTGGAAAATGTGATACCAACTAAAATATTTATAGTGTCAGTAGAATATAAACTAATAAAGTAAGGCGTTGTGTCCCAAGGCCACGTTGCCTCAGTGTGTAGTGACTTGATGGTGCTCGCCGAGTTTGCGCAGTTGGTGTTGGACGTTTCGTCATCATAATTTCCTTCGAAGCGTCTCATAGTTATAATACTTTGGTTCTTATCTGTCCATTCACCATCACTTACGCGGGTTAATCGAGTTCATGTTGGCCTTCTCTGAAAGCGGTTTCTCATTGGTCCATATGTTGCAGCCAATTGCACGGATGTGCAATCGTGCAGTACCTTGTGCTGTCCAGAGGTAGTGAGCGGCATGCTGAAACATGCTGGAGTCTCACTACCATCTCCTGTTATTTTTTATTCCTCATATCTGTCTAGGCAACCTGAATGTATCTCAGCCCACGTACAGTCACCGACTCTGCGGCACTTTGCCTGGATCAGGCTTGTGCTTTCATGCCATGCCATGCTGGTTAATTAAATAGGTTGATTGCCACGCTTCAAGGAAATCTCGCACCCATCGGTCGTTTCCTTTGGCTACTATTTTCGCGCGGTCCCAGTCGAACTGATGCCCGAATTGTTCGTTGTGTATTGAGATTAGTGATTTCCGATCACATCCACGCATGGCCTACTGGCAATCATGTAGAAATTTCTTCCCTCCGCGTGACAATTGGAATTACTTTTGCTCATCCCTTGACGCACATGGACGCAAACATTAAAGTAACGATTTATTTAACTTCCATACATATATCCTATGGTATTGTACAGCTATTTGCTTTTTTCACCATAAATCTTGAATCATGTAATCTTGTGCTCAGCTTATGACCTGTCAGTTGCACGTAATCCTTTTCGAAATCTCTGTATACAATCTTGTAGACGATATTCGACTGTTTTTCTTTCGCCACTTTGTCTTTCGTGTTATTGAAATGGTTACGAAGTGGGTTTGTGTGCGATGTCTATTCCGAGTGGCCTAATTACTCGGGCTGCGACATACGGTAGAGTGCGTCTGGTTCAGTTTTCTCCCCGGTTTCATTGTTGGGGTCGGTTAAACACGCTGCCTGATGACGTAACGTCCTACACCAAATACGCAAGCTCGGCGAACACCATGGTCGAAATCCATTCTAACAGGGTTACGGTTCAGCAGCGGATAAACGTTAACGTGCGTGACCCCTAGTGTGCGCACCGAGTACGCAATCGAGCTAACCTGTCAGCAGATGTCAGTCACACCTGCCAAGGCCAAAACAATTGAGGGATTATACGGCACGTTGGGGTGGTGGGGCGTCAGTCTATATTGATCGCGCCTGTCTATCTTAACGAGCGCAGCACCCGCCATGGACTGTGCTGTTCTTAACCAGCTTAGGATTGGTCAGGTGAATGAAATTTAAGCTTGATCTCTGTTCGTACTGACCCCCTTGGTCAGACTAATCTTCCGAGTCAGAAGCGAAACGTTACCAATAAACTGCTCTCACCGATTCATTACAAACTTTTTTTTCATGATTATGATTCCCCGATCGGTCACGAACATTTTCCATTACAGGGTTATGGCTATAATTATAAAGCTACTGACACAACAGAAATGCTCGTTTTGTTACTGTGGTGTGCATTCCATCTTCACTGAGAGCTAGCCAAGTAGACAACAACGTCTTGTTCCGTATCATCAGCTGACGATATCGAAAGCGAAGCATAGTTTGTGTGTGACTGAGTTATCATCTGCATTCATTGAAATCGGCTGGCATCGAGAATCAAGATTTCATAGTGAAAGAAGCAATTACTTCACATGTACCTTTGAATGACAACATATGAAACGTTTAAGACCAGTGGGTTTAAATCACAGCGTCATTGCGGTGCATTCGATGGAAGAATGGCAGACGTAAGCAAGACTTGAAAGGCAAGCAGTTACGGCTGGTGGAGATTGAATTCTCAATTGCTGCAAGATTCTCAAATTTTTTTTAGCAGTTTTCTAGTAGCAAACAACTGGCTGCACTGTCGTTTAATCTCTGAAATTTTCTCAATTGAAGCAATTCAAAGCAGCCATTATGATGTGGCTGCAATTGTTTGATGAAAAGCTTTTCTATCGAAATTTCAGCTCGGAATTAACATTGAAAATAGCAATACATTTCACGTCACAAGATTCAAGAATTTATGGTCACAAAAAGCACATGACTTCACATTTACCATATCACAGTAAATATTCGTTCAGGAAAAAGGTATAAAATATTCATGTAATGTATAATCCAGTTGAATACTTACCATGAGTCAATACGCAGGTGTCGTTAAATCGTTATGCAACAAAGAAGTATCAAAAATTTCGAATGAACGTTTCGACGCTGGGAGCGATGACAAGAGTTTCGAGGAGGACATTACAAAGGAAACAGACACGTACACAATAAAAAATATCGGCGACAGCTGATACGGGAGTTGGGGATTTGTAGTGTCGCTGAGTGGCGGCGTGTATGTCGTGACTCACGGTATTCGAATAAATGTTTTAAAGGATGATGTGGGGTATTTAATATTTTGTATGGTAGTATCACATCACTTCGAAGGCTTCTTTGAAGGGGAGTGGGGAGTCTCAGTTTTTGCAATCGTTCCTCGTACGTTAGTTTCCGGAAACCACTTACGAGTTCGGTTGCACGATGTTATATTTTATCAAGCAATAATATATCCTTTTATAACCACGGAGTCCAAGCTTGTGATGCATGCTCCACGGTTGGAATTAAGTAGGCTTTCATGATGGTGGGCAACGTTTCAGGCGAGAAGGTTCTGAAAATACGTCGCAGCATACCTAGAAGCTTGGAAGCACGCTTGTAGATAATCTCACAATGCAGGCTGTTATTCAGGCTGCCACATACCCAGACTCCAAGATCCCTTTCTGATTCTGTACAGCTCAAAATAGTCTGCCCAAAGTGATATTGGTACTGGAATGGCTTACCAATTTGCAACACCTTGCATTTTTGGAAATTTTTTGGACCATTCATGTAGAGTATCTAGATCACGTTGCAGCTGTACACAGTCCGCAGTTGTTTTTATCCGCGTCCAAAGTTTAATGTCATCAGCAAAAAGAATCACCTTGCATGCGAGCGTCTCTGGTAGGTCGTTGATGTAAGCCAAGAAAAGTACTGGCCCGAGGACTGAACCTTGCGGGACGCCATTAGAGGCATCAATAGCCTGTGATTGTACCCCGTTGCGCCCACTGAGGTAACTTTCAAGCCATATGAGTAGCTGTCCGCTGATACCCATCTGCTTCAGCTTTTGTATTAATCGAAAGTGATCAACTCGGTCAAAAGCTTTAGACATATCCAGAAAGCAAGCGTGGATGCTAGCCCCTTCACCAATCGCTTGGGTCCAGTCATTTAACACCATCAACAAGTTTATCAATCACGAGTGAGATTTACGAAAACCAAGCTGCGCTACAGATAGTATATTTTGAGATTCCAAGTGATGAACTAATTTTCCCGTCACTATACGCTCTAGAATTTTGAATATCACAGGAAGTAAGGTGACAGGACGGTAGTTTTCATGATCCGAACCTCTACCACCCTTGTAGATAGGTGAAATTACCCGTCTTCCCCTCTGTTGCCACCACTCCTTCTGTTACAAAATGTCTAAACAATTCACTTAATGGTTCATACAGCTGCTGGTCACAGGATTTCAGTATAGTCGGAGTGATTCCGTCCGATCCAGGGGGATTTCCTAGGGTTCATTCGACACAAATCTTGTTGTATAATCGCTGAATTGATCTCGATCTCAGCCAGCTGTTGCGTCACCGTTGATGGCGGTAATTCTTCGGTCGATGTAATCGCTAACGGACTAAATACTTTAGCATAAAATTGAGATTGACAGTGACAGGATAAGTTGGTCCTCAACTGTTTAACCACAGGCGCCTTTTGACCGTTTGCGGATAGACGAGGTAGAGGACGATATAGTTGGTATTGACCGAGTATCAGATAAAGACAGAGTTTTGCAACAATTCTGATGCAGTGGATGGGAAATATCCGTTAAAATAATATTACGAAGAATAAGAACAACGTGTTTTTAAACAGCCTCGAAGATCGTTTCATAAAAAAACATTCACCTGAAATGATTTTCATGGTCTTTGATATACGTAGTATTCAAGGTTATCACAGTCGAAGTGGTTTTATGTTTGCTCCCATTTCTAAGAGCACTCAAACGACGCGTGTTTCCTATAGTTTTGGACAACCAAGTCAAGCTCCTGACATGTGTGTGTGGTCATAAGTGACCGAGCGGACTGCTTCTACTGACAAGAGAAAGGGTAGATGTGGGTGACCGGTGTTTTGGGTATGACGAGCTAGTAAGGCCATGAGGCAGTTCACCTACTTTATTTCAAGCCCACACTGCCTTATAGTTATAGCCAATCCGGAAATGGTGGGTAACAGACGACCCTTTAACGTTCAGAGCGCTAAAAAGTTTAGATCAATCATCACTATATGTTCGGTTATTCTGAGTACTTATTGATTCCAGCTAAACTTTAGATCTCATGCTGAGTCTGTTGTATCTGTGCTGCACCACTGCTGGCCCAGCCGTTGGTTAGAGAGGTTAAACAGTCTCGAAGATCGTTTCATAAAAAACGTTCACCTGAAATGATTTTCATGGTCTTTGATATACGTAGTATTTAAGGTTATCACGGTCGAAGTGGTTTTAAGTTTGGCTCCCGTTTCCAAAAGCACTCAAACGACGCGCGTCTCATATTTTTTGACAACCAGGTCAAGCTCCTGACATGCGTGTGTGGCCATAAGTGACCCAGCGGACTGCTTCTACTGACAAGAGGAGTGACCGGTGTTTCGGGTAGGACGAGCTAGTAATGCCATGAAGCAGTTCACCTAGAACGAAAAATACTTTATTTCAAGCCCACGCTGCCTTATGGTTATAGCCAATCCGGAAATGGTGGGTAACAGACGACCCTTTAACGTTCAGGGCGCTAAAAAGTTCCGATCAATCATCACTATATGTTCGGTGTCTTCAGTTTTCCGTTCATCAGCGCACACTGGTGTGCAGATGCAGTGAGCTTCATGCTAAAACAAGCTGGAGTCTCACTACCATTTCCTATTCTTTTTTCTTCCTCATATCTGTCTAGGCCTGGGCAACCTGACAGTATCTTAGCCCACGTGCAGTCTCTGACTGTCTGGCACTTTGCCTGGATCAGGCTTGTGCTCTCATACCATACATACCAGTTTGAAGATGAAACTTAACAGTCTCCAAAGTAAGTGTTTGGTTAATGCCCAGAGCTTTTCAAACGCCTATGTACAAAAAGATCTAATGCCTGATATAAACACCCCTTAGATGATGTAGGCGATACTATGGAACATGTTTTATGGACTAGTACTGGAGCGCACTTCTGCATCCAAATTATGTTCAAAATATGACGTATCGTCGTGAATGATTGCACTGGAGACAAGACTTGAAACGGGGTACGACGGCAGGTGCTAAGCTAATCCGCGAATTTAGTGAGATGTTATCCGGAACAACGGAAATGCGATAGGTGATGAGATAATGGTTCGAGGTCAGTCTTCAGGTGTTAAAGGGCGACTACGAACCCTTAATCGGCAACGTTAGACTTGCTCGTGCTAGTCCTTGCAACTCATTAGCGATTCAGACTTGTGACAAAAACTACGAAGTCTAAATAGTCAGCAAACAATCGTCCACCGGGGGTAAGAATCTAGCGTGTTTCAGCAAGGAGCTCATGAACGGTGGCAAATCGATTTAGCACGATTGCACCTCCTACAAAGCGATCATATCATTGGGAAGGGACATATCCGCGTTTGATGATCCAGCGAATTTCAGCTTCTAAAGTGCAACCTTTAAAAGGAACTGAACACTTCGTCAAAGAAGAATTAAACAAGTTGCTCAGATGGAGTTCGTCGAGCTAGTAATGGTTGAACAATCTTGTAGGGCAGCCTAAATGTTGGCGTATCTAAAAGAGCACGTTCCGCTAACAGCAGAAGCTTTAAGTAAACAGATAAAACAGCGTGAGATGACATTTGTTATTCCAGATATTTCTTAAGTTGCCTCAGATAGTAGCGCAAGGAAGCAAATGCATAATCTAAACCGTTAATTCACTAATCATAACTGAAGTACAATGTGACACGGAGAATGCCTATCAGATTTAATACATTGGATGCCGAAAAAATTCGACGCAAACAAAAGCCGATTGAAACTATTAGACTAACTAACGAAAGCGAAAATTGCTGTTAAAACCATCGTAGGGATTCTGTTTACTTCGTGCAGGATGCCACACACCAAACGAGAACCATGTGACACTTATTTGCGACGACCAACGTGAAAATTGTTAAGAAGGGTAACCTCCGAACGGACATTATGCAATCGTTGGTGCTTTTTTATATCTACAATAAACTTTCATTCCGAACCACTAGTGCTTCCGACACAACTAGCCTGTTTGCGAATCTGATGTTTTTTCAGTGAGTGTGAAACATAATTTGGCGACGCGATAATACAGAACCCACAATGTCTATACCAGTAGAAGATGTAGCACAGCTTTTTCGCGCTCAACAGGTGCTGTTTGAACAAAGTCAAATGCACATGATCGAATTACTCACGCAGTCTCAACTCGATAGCAACGAGTCTGGAACAGTAGATTCTGCCACCGCTACCATCACTGAGTTCCATTATGAACCATCATCTGGACACACGTTCGATGCCGGGAGGACACCATTCAGCATGAGCTCAGCAGCAAGGATTTAGACTGGTGAGCACGTTTGCTGGTTCGAAAGCTTGTCACGGTTAAACATGAACGCTTTACCAATTCTATCTTGCTGAAGCAACCCAAAGATCTCACCTTTCAGGAAGCGGTAGCTAAGCTCCGTGAAATATTTGGCAACCAAGATTCTTTGTTCAATCTTCGATATAATTGTTTGAAGTTAACCAAGACAGCTGCCGATGGCAATGCCACATTTGCAGGAATCGTCAACCGAGTGTGAAAGGTTCCAGTTGAAGTCACTGACCAAAGGTCCGTTAAAATGTCTCCTATTTGTTGCTGGTCTATCCCTTCAGAATGATTCAGACATTCTCATATCGTTGCTGTCCAAATTGGACTAAAATCACAATGTAGGTGTTCAAGATCTAACTATTGTATGTCAAAGTCTGCTAATTCTTGAGCACGATACTGCGATGATGCAGCAATCAGCTCAACCATCAAATTTGGTCCACAATGTGAAACAAACCTCGGATCCAAATTCAAAAAGCAATCGACACTATGCTGGTCATATGGTGAATGACATTTCAAACGGTTTTGTTCATTTAATAAGCAGCAGTGCCCGACAAAAAAGACACGAACGGAAGCTGAATGATTTCCATCTACGAAGCATCCGTCGCATCTTGAACATATCGTGGATGGACAAATTGACTAATGCTGAAGTGCTTTCAAAAGCTGGTCTACAGAGCATGTTCACCCTACTACGACATCGCTCCCTGCGGTGGCTTGGCCACGTCTACAGAGTGGAAAATGGTCGTATTCCGAAAGATATACTCTACGGTGATTAGCAATCAGGAAGTCGATCACTGGGCAAACCGCACTTGCGGTACAAAGACGTTTGCAAAAGAGATATGAAAGCACTTGGCATTGACCCCGCGAGCTGGGAAGAACTTGCTCATGACCGCTCACATTAGAGGCAGTGTAAAACGTCGTCTGCAAGCTGGGGAGATGCAGATACAGCTCTTAGCTGCTGAACGCAGATCACGCCGCCAGCGTGCAACTGACGGCCAACCACCGAGTTCTACCTATCGTTGCAAGCATTGCGGGAGAAAATGTTCCTCCCGAATGGGACTGTTTAGTCATTCGAAAAGCTGTAGAACATAAAAATTCACGAGATTGTGATGTACATTCATGGTCGACATCGACCGAAGGAGGCCAACAAAAACATTTTCAAAGCGTCCTCAGTCAAAATCAGTGTACCCTACATTTAAAGTTTATTTCGAATCTCGCGGGCGATTCATCACTGTGTATAAATCGGACGCCAGTGCGCCCGCAGTTAGATACTGCCTCTGACATAACTATAATCTCACATGCTACTTTGCACCGTCCCAGGAATATAGCCTACGACGTCGATGTTCAGTATGGGTTCTTCATACCAATCAGCTAATACCCTCGAATTCGCCTACGACAAACAGTCCCAGAGATAATGTTCCACTTGACATTCTCGTTGGCACATTCGAATTACGACGGTTTACGAATGTTCCTGGAAACTCCAGAACTACGAAATCTTTGTACTCAACGAAGATGGACTGATCGTGTCCGGAAACCTGTGGCTCACATGCAAATCGATCCAAGGCAAGAGCTCAAAAGGGGGGTGTCGGGATGGTGACCTACGAACGTACATTATAGTTGACAATTAACATAAAAACTCTTTTTCCCCTTTCTCAGCTTGCCGTTGATGCCCTTGTACACATACAATAAACTTCCACACCGAATCACTCGTGCCTCCGAGTGAACCAGTCTGTTTGCGAATCTAGTTTTATTCCAGTGACTGTGAGACATAACAGAAATCAAATAACGAACTGGAAATCTGAGTAGCATACCAATGCCATTCTTTTCAAAATTGTGAAACCTGATGTTGTTCGACACGCAACGAAAGTTACATTTTCTTGTTCTCAACATCCTTCGAACAAAGCCCACAACTGAAACAACACTTCCTTGAAGGTCGGTAACGCAACAGTTTTTGCATTCATGTGTGAAAAATTGCAAGTCAGTCGACATGCTAAACGCCAAATCGAACGATGAATGGGACGTGAGTTCAAATACTCAGTGCTCGACGATAGACATCAATTTCAAAAATTAATAACTGGAATGAAACTGCTGGGTGTACCCGGGTGTTGCCCATTAGCCGTTGTAGTTAATTTGGAACAGTTTGACTGTTGCAAAATGAAAACTATGCAAAATTGCGAATCTCGTGGTTCGAGTAGCACACTTAATTTAACTATTATTGACTCATCTTCATGACTCCAACCGAAAGGTTGGTTCTATTGTTGTTAGGATAAAAAAGAACGGTTAGCTGAACGAAATATCAAAAGGACGTACCTCAATCGTTGTCTGGTTTTACGTACACCTCGAAATAGTCGACTTCAAACCACAAACCACTTAAGTATGTATGAAAGCACAAACCTGATCCAGGCAAAGTGCCGCACAGTCAGAGACTGCACGTGGGCTAAGATACTGTCACGTTGCCCAGGCCTAGACAGATATAAGGAAGAAAAAGAACAGAAAATGTTAGTAAGCTACCAGCCTATTTCAGCATGTAGCGCACTCCCATTTCCCCGTGCACGGGTGTGCAATCGTGCAGCATTTCTGTGCTGTGCGGCTAATATCGTGCTAAATCTATTGGCCAGCGTTAGTGAGCTGCATGCTGAAACACGCTGTAGTCTCACTACCATTTCTATTCCCCCTCTGTCTAGGCCTGGGAAACCTGACAGTATCTTGGCCTGGATCAGGCTTGTGCTTTCATACCAAACCACTTACAGCTGTGGTAACTAAGTAAATTAAATTTTTATGAGGACTAAGGACACTCCGGTTGTATTAAGTTAAGCTGGTATCTCCCAGAAACGCCACTACTCAGCGACCACTCATGGGCATGACACGAAATGGTTGATGCTTCAAGCTGAGAGCCAGCAAACTTCGGCTAGCTTACGTTCCCCGATATGAGTGGCTTTGCCAGTGCTAGAAGAACATCAACCTGTATGCGTGCAGTGTCGCATAATCTAAAACTACGCGTGAGCTAGGATACTGTCAGGTTTCTCAGACCCAGAAGGATATAAGAAAGGGAAAATGGCAGTGAGAGTCCAGCGTGTTTCCACATGCAGCTGGGTACTGTTGGTATATCCATTAAGCACGGTATCACATGTGCACCACAGAGTTACTGCACAGCTCCCATTTGTGCACACCAACCGGTTTAGTTTAACGAACAACTGAAATACACAGACTATCGCGCATGTTCAAGTTAATGCGTAATTGCTTCTTGGGGAATGTACCAGTGCTGTCTGATGACAAGTAAAGCAACAGATGTATAGTAGTAGTAGTAGTTGTAGTATAGATGTATATGTAAATTCCACCTTCAGAATGAACCGATTGATCGCAATTGTCCGAACAGGTAACACAAAATGCTCCACAAGCACAAGACCAGAATCAAACAGATGAGTGTGTATTACACTAAACATGATCAAACATTGGCGAAATTGCGATGTATGGTTCAAATTTGTACAATACAGCAAACGAGTGACATTCGGTCTACTTTGATTTTTTAGATTTTCCCGTTTTGGTTTTAGAGATTTTTTTATGTTTGATGTGCTTCTTTTGAACTTGCTTCACGGCATTCAAATTGACTACTTGGCTCAATTTCATCCGTCTGTCGAACTTTTTCCTGCAAACGTAAATTAAAAATGGAAAAGAATTGTTGAGAAAGTAACGCGAAGCAGTTTGTGGAACAGAGATTTGGGTTGGTGGCTCACTTGGTCTGTTTCGTGATTTTTCTTTCGTTCACCGGTGGAGCGAAGCGACCAAGCGAAGCATCGGAAGACTTCGCGATTGACAGCGCTCGAGACAACTCGTTCTTGGAACTTTGTGATTCACTGAGTACGCCGATTGGTGGAGCTACAATGCGAAATGAACAAAGATAGGAATTGTAAATAAAAAGATCCATAACACGGAATCAGTAGACGAATTGAGAATGGGTTCCATTCTCCGGAAGACCGCCAGAGGTTGACGCATTAACTTTACTTGTTTGACCACTTGGATTTGACAACAGAAAATTCGCAAAATTATTGCAACTGCTGTATACAATCAACGAAAGAGTTGCGTATATAATGCGCAGTTAATAAGATGTTGTTGAATCGCCAACAGTAATATGGAAGGAAGGCAGATGGAGCTCGTAAGCCTGGGAGAGCATTTCATCTAAGGGGAGGAAAACCCTGAATTTCAACCCAGGCTGCCTTGCAGGATACCCGATCGCGGGAAAGGCTTCGGGAGAAAACCCTGAGGAAAAATCTGGAACAGAATTTGGTAGACGGTTAATTGGTGCATACCACCTTTTTCTGGCAACTCCCTGCGGCTTTGCAGGTCGCACTTGGTTGTGCAAAAGCTAGAGAAGCTGACTCGAACAAACGCCGAGTAGTGCTGGGGACGCCGCTTTGTTCCCAAATTCAAAAGAAACTTCATTGAAGCCGACTCATCCTCCAGGAGGAGATAGTCGCACAAAAGTAAGTTTTGAATTTTTGCAAAACAATCGAACACAGAGAAATTAATTTCGAGAAAAATACATCACCAAGAGCACGAGCGAATTTTTCTTAAACATTTCGTTGCCTGTGAGGAAATAATCAACATTACCAAGAATAGGATTCACCCAGTACACTATGAGCCGACAAATTGCAAAGCACCATCGATTGCACGATCGTATAATAAATTCTACGTGAACTTCTATGTGTTAAATTTATTTCATTGTGTTTGTCTCTGGTTATTCACTTCTCCGAATAGTACTTAAACTATCTATCATTGAAATCACAAAGCGCCACACTGCGCGTGGGCTTACAAACTGTCAGTCTGCCAACGTGTCAAAGGTATGTATGTATTCATGAAATCGTAAGCCTGATCAAGACAAAGAGCAGCTTGCCAGGCCTAGACAGATGTAAAAGTATGGAATAATAAGGTTGCTCGGAAAAAGAGAAATACCTTGGCCAGGCTTAACGGATCGGGCAAGATTGCGCAAACGTTGAAATTCATTCTTCGCTCGACGCTCGTTTCGTTCTTTGCTAAGTTTTTCGAATTGGTCCTCATAAGGATCTACAGAAAATCGAATCAACAACAGCAACTAACCAGCGTTCTCGGGAACTTCAATAAACCATTTATCTTGAACGCTATCTATCCGATCTTTACCCCAGCGCGGTTTCCATGACTGCGTTTGCGGATCCCAGACCTTTCTAGACTTTTTCTTATTTTTAATTCCTTTCAGCTTTGCGAACCGTTCCCATCGTGTGAGATCACGTTGGGCAGGGATCTATTGAGTATGTCATATAAAGTCGAAAAAATGTACTTACACGCTTCTCTCGAGGGAGTCTGAATGTTGGTTTCGGCAACTAATCAGGAAACAAAGCGAATAAACTGATCGGGAAAGGTATACATAATACTATAAAGCAATATCCGGTTTTATCAATTTATTGCGCACTCATGCAGTTGCAGTAAAACAGACAATGTTTCAGGTGCGTATCATTAACTTACTGTTGTTACGGTGGTTCCTTCAACCGATTGAGTTGGAAGCTGTTCAATAAAATAGATTACCGTATAACGAACTTACCAGCCAAAAGGTGTGAAAAAAATGTCGTGTACACTCCTCTGCTATGTCACGGAACACTTTTTCAGTGCTATTCAAGATGGATGACAGAAATTTAAAACATACAGTTGACCAGAATTATCTGAATCTAAGGGGGCTTTATCTTCAATAAGAAGGTTTCCGAGATCAAGTTCGGCTAGTTGTACACGATACGACATCTGTGAACGAATAATGAATTGGTAACGCATTTTAAATCGATAAGGGTCAAGGGGGGAAATAGGCATGAACATGTAATAATGAGACATTCTTAAAACGTGTTCCAACCAACGCAAACGAGCTGGCATTAGCATTTTTCTCAGCTCATAGCCTTAGGGATGTGCAATAATGCTGTACTTTTACTTTTGTGCGACTATCTCAGCCTGGAGGATGAGTCGGCTTTTTTGAAGAGTCTTGGGAATTTGGGTACAAAGCGGCGTCCCCAGCACCACTCAGCGTTTGTTCGAATCAGCTTCTCTAGCCTTTGCACAATAAAGTGAGACCTGCAAGGAAGCAGGGAGTTGCCAGAAAGAGGTGGTGTGCACCAACTAACCGTCTACGAGACTCTGCTCCAGATTTTTCCTCAGGGTTTTTTTTCCGAAGCCTTTCACGCGATCGGATATCCCGCAGGGCAGCTGAGGTTTAAAATCAGGGTTTTCCTTCCCCTAGATGAAATGCCCCCCAGGCTGACGAGCTCCATCTGCCCGAAGCAAACTGGTTTTCAGGCGCCAGTTACTCGCCCCTTCTCCTATTGGTAGAAGCAGTTCCTCCGGGCTCGAGGAGCCATTTTATAGACAGTGGGAGCTTATCCCCACTGACATCCCCGGCTAAATTGATTGGCCAACGGTAATAAGCTGCATACTGAAACACGGTGGAGTCTCACTACCATTTCTATTTCTATTTCCCCCTCATATCTGTCTAGGCCTGGGCAACCTGACAGTATATTAGCCCACTTGCCGTCTCTGACTGTGCGGCACTTTGCCTGGATCAGGCTTGTGCTTTCATACCATCATACATATACCACCCCCGGCTATGACAATCTCAGGACCCTAACAACAATCTGCAAACGTCCATATTAGCAACATGATTCTGTTGCCGATCAATTATTTGCCGGCAACGGGTGTGAAAAATAAAAATCCAATGGAGACTTTCAAATCACATCGAACAGGTTTCGCGGGCGTAAAGCGCAACACGCACGATAGCGTTGTACACGCAACTTCATACTGAAAATCGTGCCGTTGAAAAAATGGCTTAGGTTATCAAACGATACATCTGCTTAAGTGATGTGTTGCTCACATCCCCCGAAATTACACTCCACTACCGGTTTCTGGCTGTTTACCGTCATCAGGTGGAGACAGTAAGATTAGGTTCAGTGAGCCTTGAATGCCACTGTTGCATAGGGTTCGTACAACGAACCACGAATCACATAGTGACTCGTGTGTTGCTCACACACCCCATACATCTGCTTAGTTTACACAATGAGATCTCGTACTCAACATAACTGCCGGCAGATACAACTTCGGAAGTAAACGAAGATTAACATCACAGTGTGATTTTAGAGCGATCGAATTAAGTCCAGCGTGCCTCACATTATCATCATCATGTCTGAAGCCAAACAAAGTGCCAAGCAACATAGAGCAAGAGAAGCGGATAAGCAAACACGAAAAGAGAAAACGGGTAGGATAAATATGCGAACGCATGTAAAAGTAGCATGTTTTTAGGTTCACTTCAGGTGAATCTTGTTTTTTTATAAAATATGATAGAATGATAGTCTGGCTATCCTTATTCAGAATGGTGTGTTGTAAGGGTGGTCAGAGTCTAACTTGGCTCAAGCAGATGAAGGCTTTGACTGCTAAACTAGCTGTCTTTAGTGTGACCTGTAACCCAGGTCGGGTCAAAAGGATCAGAATTCGCAGTGGTTTCTTACTCTTTGTGCAATGTGCACGGATGTGCAATCGTGCAGTGAGGAGTGCAAATCGTGCAGCATTTCTGTGCTGTGCGGCTAACATCGTGCTAAATTGATTGGCCAAACGGTAGTGAGCTGCATGCGAGTACACGCGAGTCTCACTACCATTTCTATTCTATTTACCCCCTCAATCTGTCTAGGCCTGGGCAACCTGACAGTATCTTAGCCCACGGTGCAGTCTTGACTGTGCGGCACTTTGCCTGGATCAGGCTTGTGCTTTCATCTCATATTCATACTCTTTGTGATATGGCGCAAAATCGCGTTCCGTGGCGGTCTTGATGTAGACATCTTGTATGCTGTCAAGTAAAGTGACGAGGGTAGCTTGTTACGATGCATGACAATGGGAGCCGCAAGGAATCTATCATGCTGATGCGGTTCTACTCGTTAAAAACACTTGCGTGAATACATGTTTGATTCGACCTGTAGGCACCTCATCACCGTGTCAGCGCCTAGCCTTCTTTATGTTCTGTAGCTCTGAGTCCCATACTCTCCTTATCATTTTAGGATTTTTAACATGTCATGGTTTTACGGCAGTTAAACATATGGTATTTGCTACTGATGTAATGCTGTATGTTATTCCCTTTTTAACCTGTCTATGCTCGGGAAACCTGACAGTATCTTAAACTATGTGCAGCACTTTACCTAATGTGTTGTGTATATGTGTGTATGAAAGCACAAGCCTGATCCAGGCAAAGTGCCGCACAGTCAGAGACTGCACGTGGGCTGAGATACTGTCAGGTTGCCCAGGCCTAGACAGATATGAGAATGAAAATAGAAATGGTAGTGAGACTCCAGCCTGTTTCAGCATGCAGCAGCACCGATGGCTAATCAATTTAGCACGATGTTAGCCGTACATCACACAAGTACTGTACGATTGCACATCCGAGCGGCTCTCTTCCAAACGGAAGAGAGCCGCTCCAATCCTGGGTAACTGTTTTACACTTGTTAGGCGCAAAGCACAGGCCATACATTGAAGCTTCAAGTGCCAGGCGGTCCAGGGCTTGTTGCATTATATGCGGGTCATCTCCCAGATGTGTGACGTCATCCGCATACTCTAGATCGGTAGCTCTCTCACCAGGAAGTTCAACACCTGCGCCCACCAGACCAGCTAAAGCTTTTCTCAGGACATCGTCGATCGCGAAATTAAAAAGGAACGGCGAGATAGGGCAGCCCTGCCGCACACCGCTGGAGATATTGAACGAGGACGACAATTGTCCGTACGCTCGAACCCTGCCCGAAGTTTGGCAATATAATGCTTTCAAGATCCAAACATACTTCTCGGGCACTCCATGTCTCAGCAGACAGTTCCAAAGACTTGCACGATCGATTGAATCGAATGCCGCTCGGATGTCAAGGAATACCACGATGGTTGGTCTACGAAAAGCGTGGCGTTGCTCCAGTAGCTGACGGAGTGTGAAAAATTTATCTATGCACCCTCGACCTGCACGAAACCCAGTTTGCTCTTCACGGATTTGCTCTTTCCGTTTGGTACTCAATCGGTGAAGCAGGATGGACGCCAGTATTTTAGGAGCTACTGAATTAAGACTGATACCCCGATGATTTTCACAAGAATCGCGCAATCCCTTTTTGAAAATCGGAGCAATTACTGATTCTCTCCAAGGGATCGGAACGCGTTCCTCAGCCCATATGCTGGCGAACATCGCTTGAAGTTTGCGAACTAAAGCGAAACCGCCATCTTTGAACAATGAGGGAAGCAAAGCATCAGCACCTACAACACAATTATATTTAGAGCAGAAGGAGTACAAAAGTTCCATTTAAGCTCTTTCTTGAACCGGCATAACTACCGACGCCTCGGGTATCCTGGGAGGTGGATTCGTTTCTCAAAGCAGTCGTCTTTGGCGAACCAGAGAAATTGATCGGTGCTGTTCTTGAACAGAGATAGACTTGGCGCTTCAACAACCTTGGCCGGAAGTGAGTTCCAAGTGCCGACAACACGTTGTGAAAATCTGTACCAGTGCGACAGACGATTCGTCCGTTGGACGAGCAACCGAAATTTGTGGCCCTTTGTGCGATGGTCAGAGATAACTACAAAAAGCGATCTGAGGCCAGGAAGCTCGTTCCGGCAAACAATCCGATAGAGGAGTATCATGTCACCACGAACCCTGCGGTAGGCTAGTGAGAAAATATTCAATTTCAGACATCGCTCTGCGTATGGTAGCTTGCAGATACTGGTGCAGAATCTCGTCGCAAGTCGTTGAACTTTTTCTAGAAGTCGCTCTTCGGCTGCGGTGCAAGGAAACGCCGCTACAACACCGTATTCTAGGAGTGGTCGAACGTAAGTGCCAAAAAGTATTTTTGTCATAGGAATAGACCAATCAGCAAACGTTCTTCTTAGGGCCCACAAGCATCGCAAGGCCTTTGATCGTGCTTGAGCAGTGTTTGCTGCGGTCTTCAAGCTGGAAGTCACAATCGTGCCTAGATCTCTGGTCTCCGTACAGCTCTCAATCTTCATGTCATCGATGTAATAATCAAAGGGGTCCAGAACGCCTACCGTCAAGTGTTTCGTTTTGGTAGCATTCAGCGGAAGATCGTTGACTGATGCCCATTTGCTGATGGCGTCTATATCCTTTTGCAGTATTTCACGGTCAGTTGATGAAGCAACTGCGCGCCATATTTTCAGATCGTCTGCAAACATCAAGCAAGTTGATTGCAGACTACGTGTTATGTCATTCACATAAAGAATGAATAAGAGAGGGCCTAAAACCGACCCTTGTGGTACACCACTGCTGACAGGTCTCCAACGAGAAAGGGTCACGTTGATTTGCACAGCCCATTGCCCATCTGCGATAAAACTATGAAGCCATTTCAAAAGCGAGCCTCCAAGCCCATATGCTCTCAATCGATGCAGCAGCTTCCGGTGATTGACCCTATCAAAAGCTTTCGAAAAGTCGAAGAATATCACATCGACAGATATCTTATTGTCTTTTGCATCAGCCCAAGCCTCTCTTGTGATTAAGAGGTTGGTTAAGCAAGACCTACCCTTGATAAATCCATGCTGTGTAGGAGAAAGTACGTCGCGATGTAAATATAATTTTCAATGCAGCGTTTTACCAGCTTCTCCATGATCTTCAGCAGAACAGAAGTAAGGCATATTGGTCTGTAGTTACTAGGCTTGTGCTTGTCACCCTGTTTATGAAACGGCTTAACGACACCATATTTCCATTCGATAGGTAGTTCGCCCTCCGAAAATGACTTTTGGTAGACACAAGCCAGAGGCCGAGCAATTATTGGAGCCAGATGTTTCAGTATAACTGGGTGGATTCCATCCCATCCAGGAGACTTGGTTGGATCGAGTTCTCTGAGTAGTCCGTACACAGCATCGGATTTAAATGTGACAGTGTCAAGCATAGCATTGTCGGCTGCGTTGATATGCGGGAGGTCGGGCTGCTCTCCAGAGAAGCATGATGCGAAGAATTCTGCCATAGTTTCGGCTCTTGATGAATCTGTTGTGAGGATATGGCCGTTGTCGTCCGATAAGAATGAAATGTCGTCTTTCCTTCTCAAACGTTTGTTTACATAAGCGTACAGTCTTTTGGGTTGAGACGAAGAATTTTCGATTAATGATCTCTCAAAGGTTCGACGCTTGTCTCTTTTAACTTTCGTTACGGCATTACGAACCGCAGTGGGTTCCAATTTGAAGATACACCACAACCTCTTTCTATGACGCATCATTCTTTGTAGACATTTATCAAACCATGGAGGACCACGATAGTTGCTAGGATGTTTCTTCATCGGAACATGAGCTGCATAGAATTCCCGTAGGTTGTCGTAGAATTTTCTGCAGGCTAAGTGAAGATTCAAATTCTCTACATCCCACGACTGCTGGCTAGCGGCGGTTATAAGAACATTGAAGTCAGTCTTCCACGGGTTAGGGATGCGCTGATTCCTGAACGTTTTTTGTTTGGGAAGACATGTGTATGCTAGGATTACCGCGTGGTCACTGGAATCGAGAGGCTGCAGATGTTCGATGTTAGATATGCAGTGCTCGTGCCGTGTGAAAATCAGGTCCAGGCACGAGGATGATGAAATACCATAACGGGTCGCATCGGAAACATGCTGAATTAATTTTTCTTGTACTACAAAGTCGAGAAACGATAACGAGAGCCTGGAGGCCCCTGGCTTACAGCATAACATTGACCAGTCGATGTCAGGCAAATTAAAGTCGCCCATGATGAATATCCTCGGTTTTGAAGTGTATTTTCGAATCAAATTCATCCAAGCACCATCCACACATCTTGGACTACGATAAAAGACAAGAACAGTAAGCGCTTGGGATTCAAAGTTTTTGATTGTGCAGATCAACATCTCCCATAAATTATCGGTACCTCGATGATGTACGGTTTCCGATATCATCCACTCATTAGAAATGTAAATGAGGACACCACCGTGTCTGTCAGTTAAACGATCGCATCGCCGGATGGAGTAATTGGGCATGAAAACTTCTCGATCTTCAATGTTACTCGATAACCACGTTTCACTTACCGCAAAGAGTACAGGAGAATGTCGGAGTATAAGAGTCTCAAACTCGTCTTTCTTGTTCAAGATGCTTCGGGCATTTGTCAGCATTGCAACGGGCTTCGTGGTTTAAGCTGCAGTGGCTGCTGAATCATCCTCTGACGACTGACAACTCGAAAATTTCTGATCGTTAGGTTGCTTTCACCATTGTGTAGCCTGAGCCTGAGTTCTTCAACGGATGTTCGTAATTTAGTTCTATCTTCTAATGACAGGTCAGGTTTAAGAACGCAGTGCCTCTCAATTTGTGGGAGTTTGAGAGTAATCTAGCGGGGTCTTCAGATCCTGAAAAGACAATTTTCAGTGGTCTATCGATATCTGGTTTTCTTTTACCGAGGCGTATAAGAGCTTTAATCGTCACACCCTGGTCGTTATTATGAAGAACTTTGTCGAGAATCACCTGAAGTTGCTGCAGATCATCCGCATGCCGATCAGATGGAGACTCTTTGCTGGATTCTGGCACTCTGAAAACTAATAGACAATGTGATCGGGGTGCATAGTTCTTATTATCACGCACTGTGAAGGACGGGTCAGCAGACTTCCTTTGATTATCACTCCGTACGCTTGTACATGTCGTGGCGACGGGCATTGGAACATTGCAGTTCACTGGGCAATTGCGTCTTTTGTGAGATTGCTTGGCAATTATCTCGACCCACGATGGTGCTTCAATTTGGTTGGAATTGTTCAACTGGTCACGATCGACTTCAACCCGATTTTTCTTTTTCTTTCCTGAAGGGGACGCGGGCAAACTAACGGTACACGGTATGGAGACCTCGGAATCGGAAGTACGGAGCCTTTTGACTGATTGAGGAGCAGATTCGATAATCATTTTTGATCGGAGCGAAACATTCCGTAATTTTGAAAGTTTCTCACGACGACGACGAGCGTCACAGGCAGAACAATAGAATACAATTTGCGTACTGGGAAATTGTACCAGCGAATCATAAATTGATTGATTGACCGATGAGCACTTGACGTGTTCCCATTTGTCACAAAAATCACACTGTAGAGCGCAGTCAGAGTTTTTAACGTGTTCAACGCATTTAACACACTTGTTTGCATCATTTACCTGATGCCCGATGGCGCTTAAGACTCCGGACTAAACTGTAAATCTGTGATTGAGTCGGAGCCTCGAGAGAAATCGACCATGGGGTACAGTGTTCCGTATTATCAAAATCAGTGGGTGCAGAAGGACAGTTAAACTGTGCTTCAAAATGTTCTGCCCATCGCTCCATGCGTCAATAGTGCCGATAATCGACAACATAGTTGAAAAAATCTCACACTTCGCCGTTTTTAGTGCACTCTATTTACAAAGTGGATATTACTGGGTTCCAATATTCATAACAAAGAAACAACAAAAACCCGATGCAGAGTAGAAGTAGATTACAATTTCAAAAGAATTGAATAAAAACCGTGGTTTATTCAAATCGCCCGCTTTTCAAACTCAGTATCAGTATCAGTATCAGTATCACAGGGCGATAGTCGACCAAGTCGAAACGAGTGCCCAGATTCTTTCGGAGGTGTGCTTGAAAACACCCACCACTACCAAGGTTGATTCGTAAGTAACACAGGCGTGTGTAACTGTGAATGGAAGATGGGAGATGTCTCATCACCGAAAGGTGAGAGAGTTATGCATGTTGCATGTCCAATCGAATGAAAAGACGATGGACAGCAGTTTATTTCCACAAATGCGAAAAAATGAAAAAGAAACTCTTTTTTGTGTTTCAAAATATTTTTCGAATATTTTTGTGTTTTTTTATCATAAAAATGAGGGATTTAGTCTTAAGGGTAATGCTCCGGGAAGAGCTCCTGCCACCGTTCGTCCAGCCCATGTTTGAACGCAATTACTGAAGTTGCCAAGATTAGTTCTGCGGGAAGTGAGTTCCAAGCGTTCACTATACGGATGCTAAAGAAGTGCGTTCTGGATTCGAGCCTGGTGTGCTGTTTACTTAGCTTAAAACTGTGCCCTCGTGTACCAACCAAAGGAGAGAACCGGAAGAAGTCATCGAATTCTAAACAACTTAGTCCTTTGACAACCTTAAAGGTCTCTATAAGATCCCCCTAAGTTGCCTCCTCCTAAGTGAGAAAAGTCCTAGTGCTAATAGACGATTTTCATAATTGGTGTGTGCTAACCCCTCGATCATGCGAGTGGCCAGCTTCTGTACCTTTTCTAGCTGCACTATATCCTTCTGGTAATACGGCTTCCAAGCCTGGATACAGTATTCTAAATGTGGCCTTACTATTGCCTTGTAGAGGGGCAATAGCACCTCAGCTTTTCTGCAAGTGAGGGCTGAACGTAGTCGAAAGAGTTCCCTCCTGGCCCTTTGAGCTGCAGCAGCACATTGGTCAGCCCACTTAAAGTTTGCGGAGACTACGATTCCTAGGTCCTTAGTAGACTTTACCCTACGGAACTCCGTGTGAGCTGAGGGCGTAGACACAATCATGTTGCCTGCTAGTGTAGAGAGCAAGTGACTCTTATCTAGGTTAAGGGGAAGGTCCCACTTACCCGCCCATGCTGTTACAGCTTCCACATCAGTATCAGTATCACAGGGCGATAGTCAACCAAGTCTAAACTAGTGCTTAGATTCATTCTGATGTTCAGGTTCAGGTTGCACAGGACGATAAGTGATTAGGTCGCCAATCGAGCGTCCAGATTTCTTCCGGTGGTATGCCAAAAAAAGCGCCCACCACTTCAAACACAATAGTTCACAGATTTCTTCTGGTAGGATGGTTACCTGGAATGTAGAGCAAAAACTCCCCTCACCAAAGGTGAGGAGACATTAGTGCATTTCAAAGACCAGGTAAATACAATATCATTATTCAATTAGGGGCAAAATTCAGGAAATAGTGAGCTCCATACGGCATCAAGTCTATTCTTGAAACACATTACAGAGTTAGAGTTCACGACATCTTCAGGTAGGCAGTTCCAGTAGCTTACTACTCTTTCACTGAAGAAGTGCTTACGAGCATTAGACCTGACATGTTGTTTGGCCAGTTTCAGAGGGTGACCTCGAGTACCCACATTGGGTGCGAGAACATACATTTCACCTGGTTGAATAGTACTAAAACCGGCCATGATCTTGAAGGTTTCTATCAGATCCCCACGCAGCCGCCTTCTTTTCAGTGAAAAGAGCCCTAGACTTAATAGTCTTTGCTCATAAGATCTACCTGATTGCCCTTCGATCATACGAGTAGCAAGGCGCTAAACACCCTCAAGCCTTGCAATATCCTTTTGAAGATAAGGTGACCAAGCTTGAATGCAGTACTCGAGATGAGGTCTAACGACAGCCTTGTATATCGGTATGAAAACCTCCGGGGACCTGCAGGATAAAACTGATCGAAGGCGAAACAGCGCGCTCCTAGCACGATGTGCAGCAGCTGCACATTGATCAGCCCATTTGAAGTCCGCAGAAATCGCTATACCTAAGTCGCGTACACTCGGCACCCCAGTTATCACAAGTGTACCATCTGGGCCAGCTACCGCCAGCTTCTTGCCGACTTTCGACAAGAGGTAGCTTTTTGAGAAGTTAACTGGTAGGTCCCGTGTAACAGACCACTTGATAACCTTTTCAATATCGGAGGTGTGCTTGAAAACACCCGCCACTACCAGGATTGATTGGTAAGTAATACAGTCGTGTGTAACTGTGAATGGAAGATGGGAGATGTCTCATCACCGAAAGGTGAGAGAGTTATGCATGTTGCATGTCCAATCCAATGAAAAGACAGCAGTTTATTTCCACAAATACGAAAAAATGAAAAAGAAACTCTTTTTTGTGTTTAAAAATGTTTTTCGATAATTTTTGTGTTTTTTGATCATAAATATGGAGGGATTTAGTCTTAAGGGTAATGCTCCGGGAAGAGCACCTGCCACCGTTCGTCCAGCCCATGTTTGAACGCGATTACTGAAGTTGCCATGATTAGTTCCGCGGGAAGTGAGTTCCACGCGTTCACTATCGGATGCTAAAGAAGTGCGTTCTGGATTCAATTTCAACTTCATGTTGCACATGACTGGAGGTAACTGAAGGTAAATCACGTGCCCAGAATTTCATCAACGTTATGTGATTAAGCATTTAGCACTTCAATATTAAGTATACATTTTATATGGTTCACACGCTCTTGTTTCTGAATATTTGGAATGTAAGGTAATGGTTAACGTCACTAGCACGGGGAAAAGAAAGCTATTCAGGCGACAATGCAAAAATATGCATATACAATACAAAACATATTTATCTTTGTTTAAAGTTTTTCGTTCTACGAAATTTGGAAATGGGGTATGTCAGTTAGCGTTTTATTTCCGCTTGAAGCTTAACGTGTAAGTGAGGTTTATAATATCATCTGGAACCTAATTACAGGGGTTGACTACAAGGTTGCTGAAAATGTGCTTACATATCGATGTCCCGGATCATTTGTGTTCAGTTTATTAGACACGGGACTGAAGGTGGCTGATAATCAAATCGAGCATCCGGAATTTCTTTCGTTGTAAAGCTTGTAAGAAGCACTGGCCACTGCCAAATTTGGTTCTTTGCTATTTGATATTTTCGTCGTATGTGATAGCCGATGGTACGTCGAGAGTTATACAGACTGTCCTTCGGTTCACTGGTTTATGTAGCTTCGACTGCGGAAAACAGGAACGCTTTCTCTCCACCAAACCGGTGATGGGTCGATTAACGAAGAATTTGTGCGTACTTTTTGTTTTTCGTGATGTTTCATTTCTCTGATTGTTGCATAGTTCTTATAAAAAGGAAACTGTAAAACATTCTCAGGTCAAATTTATCGATTAGTATCTCTAAAATGGACGAAAAAGAAGTAAGGAAAAAGATCATGCAACTAGGCATCCTAATCGTTTTTGGATGCGCCAACCGACGTGCAAACAATTAAGATCACAGGCAGCTTATTTAAGATGCAAACCACTTTCACACTGAAGAATGGTTGTCTAGGATTCAGAAGTTTGTGAGTTCTCTTGAGCTTCATTTTATGTCCTCTAGTTTAATGGTTGATGGCTCGACAGCGCAGGCGCTCGGTGGCTGGGCCTTCAAGTGTTTAGAAATTTTCTATCACGTCGATGCCGGCGTCGAAGTGAGAAGAGATCTAAAGGAAAAAGAAATATAATTAATGAGGCCCGAAAAACGCCGTATATATGGAGATAAAAACCTTCGACTTTCGGCATGTCAGAACAGATTCAGGCCCGAAGAGCTCTGCTTTAGCTGACTGTGCAGCTAAAGATTATACTGTAGCGGAAAAATACCAATGTAGAATACAAAATATGACAATGAAAACTCACGGACAGTGAAGAAGTATATTCCACTACACACAGAATAATCCGCTCCGAATAAATCCAAGACGGACAACGAGTGATGAGAAAAGGTCCGGAGACAGCTGAAAAGGAGCTCGACTCCGTTAGAACAGTCAACACAGAACAGTCAGCACAGAACAGTCAGCACAGAACAGTCGACTAGCACAACGAGGCAGAACGAACGACGCGCGGTTGGACGGAAAAGTATATATTCAAATTTTATGCGGTTGCAGTTTAGTAAAACAACGATACAAAATGTATGAAAATGTGAAACGCTACAGAGCTCCCCCCTAGAGCGTTGGTCGGATCGACCAACGATCGAAAAATCAGGGAATAAACTCTGCTAACCGGGCGGGGAAAGAGACACAGCGCCCAGAACGTGTGCGAGAAACTGTAGGTTGAGTATTGTCGGTTGGTTGGGAGAGGGAAACAGGGTCCTCGGTCATTGGCTGGGTCGGAGGTGTTGACGGGAATACCACATTAGAGTCATTTGAAGAGGGTTGACCATATGAGGAATCGATAAGGCTGGCTTTAACCTGTCGATGCTGACGGAGTCTCGTGTTCCGTTTTTGTCCAGGACAAAATATTTCGGCTTGCGCACCAAAACTTTGAAGGGACCGTCGTAGGGCGGCTGTAGGGGCTTCCGCACGGCGTCGACACGAACAAAAACGTAGGGGCAGGTTGAGAGGTCGAGATGAACTTGGGCGGGACGGTTGTTGGGGCGCGTTGGGACGGGACGAACAGACTTGAATTGCTCCTTCAATCTCGCGGCGTATGAGGAAACATCGAGCTCACCGGTGTGGCGGGAGTCAAGAATCATCTCGCCAGGCAGTCGTAGTGCGGTACCAAAAACAAGTTCCGAGGGACAACATCCGGCATCCTCCTTGACCGTGTTCCTGATTGCCAACAGAATGATGGGTAGCCGTTCAGACCAATGCACACTGGACGAGGAAGCGGTGATGGAAGCTTTCAATTGACGGTGGAACCGTTCGACTAATCCATTTGCCGCGGGGTGGTATGCCGTCGTACACATATGTGTTGATCCGATCATTCGGCTAACATCCCGAAACAATGCAGAGGTGAATTGAGATCCTCTGTCTGTGGTGATAGTAGCCGGAACGCCAAAGATAGATATCCATGAATGAACAAACGTCTGAGCAACAGTCTCTGATGAAATATCACACATAGGCGTGGCAACAGGCCAACGTGTGAATCGATCCACACACGTCAAAATGTAGGTGTAACCCTTGGATGGCGGTAAGGGACCTACAATGTCCAGGTGCACATGTTTGAAACGCGCGTCAGGTTGGGGAAATGTGGCAAGGGCAGCACGGGTGTGCTTATGAATCTTGCCCTTTTGACACGTAACACAGTGTTTTGCCCATTGGCGGATATCTTTCCGTACGTTGTGCCATACGAAACGTTCGGTAATAAGACGTACCGTTGAGCGTATGCTCGGATGGGATAATCCATGAAAGTGATCAAAAATAATCCGGCGGTGAGATTGTGGAACAAATGGTCGCGGCTTGCCGGTAGAAATGTCACAATGGATATGAGCGTCACAGTTTAGGAGGGGTAAACATGAAAATCGAAGGGAAGGGTTGTTTGTGATGACGGAAAATTCAGGATCAGCTTCCTGATGCCGGGCAAGATCCTGTAGGTCCACAGATGGTCGATTGACTTGGTGTAAATCCGTGCGAGAGAATGCGTCAGCAACAACATTACTGCTACCATCGATAAAGCGAATATCGTCGGTGAACTGCAATATGTAGTCCAACTGACGGATTTCTCGAGGAGAGTGACGATCCGCAGAGGTGCGAGCTGCATAAACGAGGGGCTTGTGATCAGTATAGATGGTAAACTGACGTCCTTCCAAAAAGTGCCGGAAGTGTTTGATCGCCAAGTACACAGCGAGAAGTTCTCTGCCGAATGTACTGTACCTCGTCTGCGTTGGTTGCAACTTCTTCGAAAAGAAGGAAAGTGGTTGAGCATCGCAGCCGATCAACTGTTGTAGAACTGCACCCACTGCAACAGAAGAAGCATCTGTTTTGAGCACAAGGCGGGCACTGTTTGTGGTATCCAAGTGGCTCAAGGACGTAACTGTTGACAACTCCTTCTTCACGGCGACAAAAGCGGCCTCCGCTTCAGCTGTCAACACGAGTTTCTTTGGATTTCCTCGTAGTAAATCAGTTAAGGGTTGTAACAATTGAGCACAATTGGGGATGAACCGACCGTAATAATTGATGACACCAAGAAAACGACGAAGGCTCTTGATGGATTGGGGTAAAGGATATTCCACGATAGATTGGGTTTTGTCGGGTAACGGGCTAATACCATGGGAGTCGATTTGATGACCAAGGAATTGGACACTGGTTTGACCAAAGACACACTTTTCGGGATTAATAGTGATTCCGTAATTGTCGAGACGTTCAAAAACAACGCGTAAATGTTTTTTGTGCTCCTCTGCAGTGGTACTGGCGATGAGGACGTCGTCGATATATACAAAAACGAAATCTAATCCACGAAAAATTTGGTCCATAAATCGCTGGAAGGACTGAGCTGCATTGCGAAGTCCAAATGGCATTCGGAGAAATTCGAAGAGACCAAATGGGGTAATGACAGCTGTCTTGGCGATATCCTCCTCGGCCATTGGTATCTGATGGTAGGCCCGTACCAAATCCAATTTTGAGTAAAACTGCTTTCCACGGAGATGCAGGGAAAAATCGTGGATATGTGGAATAGGGTACCGATCGGGTATGGTGATGGCGTTGAGTGCACGATAGTCACCACAAGGTCTCCAGTCGCCATTTTTCTTTGCAACCAAATGCAGCGGCGAGGCCCATTGACTATCGGATGGCCGAATTATGCCAAGGGTTACCATATGTTGGAATTCGTTTTTAGCTGCGTGAAGTTTGTCTGGCGGGAGCCGACGGGGCTTGGCAAAAACTGGTCGTCCTTTGGTGACGATGTGATGTCGAACCAGGTGCTTGGGGTTGGTCGCTGCAGTTGAGGGGTGCACCAGCGAAGGGAAATCCGTGACGAGGGAAGAGAACTCATCAGAATCGGGAAGGCACACACGTAAGTTGATAGAATTAAGTGCAACGGTTTTACAAGATACGTGAAGTGAAGTAATCTTATCTTGCAATTGGCGTCGCTTAATATCAACAACTAAATCAAACTGCGCAAGAAAATCAACACCAAGGATTGGTTGTTTGACATCGGCAATAATAAAAAGAAAAGGGAACTGCCGGCGGAGTCCGAAGTCTAGGTTTAGAAACTTCTGACCATACGTGGCAATTTTCGTTTGGTTAGCCGCCTGGAGACAAATTCCTGTAGCTTGAAGGTGGCGTTTTTCTGCAGATCGAGGTAGAACGCTCACCTCAGCACCGGTGTCGACGAGAAAATTCTGATGAGAATTCCGATCAGTGACATACAGGAGGCGACTAACGGGTTGGCCAGCGACAGTCGTCGCCACTACTGGCTGGCGCTCGCGTTTCCCTGTTTAGAGAATGCGCCAGACTTGGGGTATTTGCAACCGGGGCGACAGTTACGCGCATCGTCACCGAAACGTCGATGAAAATAACAAATCTGATTGCGGTGTCGCGACGCACTGCGGTGTTGTGACGTACTGCGGTGTTGTGGCGCACTGCTGCGTCGTCTCGAATTGGAGTGAGTGCGGGTTTCAGCATAACGCGTCAGATTTGCTATAGAGAGTTCAATTCTGGATAGTCGTTCTGACAGACTTTCTGTGGATTTTAAGGGTTCATTGGGGATTAATGGCTTGGGTGTCTCAACTTGCTGGACGGTATGATGTCCGTAATATTCGTTGATTTTATCCGCTATATCAGCAAGCTCATCCAACGTGGAACGGGTGGCAGAGGCTGCTAGGATGGACGCCATGCTTACAGGTAGACATTTCAACCATAATTGACGAATGATAGAGTCATCGACCTTTGAGTCCCCAACCAATGCGCGCATATGGCGAAGAAGCTGCGAGGGAGTGCGATCACCCAGCTGAACACTTGAGAGAAGCTGACGCAATCTGCCCTCTTCCGATATAGTGGTTCGCTTCAAAACAGCGGCCTTGAGTAGATCGTAAGGGGTTTCAGGAGGCATGACATCAATTACATCAAAAACCTCTGCGACAATCGCAGTGGGGAGAGAATTCGAAGCATACAGATACATCGTGTCCTGTTTCGTAATTCCTCTGAGCCGAAATGTGTTTTCCATCAGACGAAACCATGCACGCGGATTAGTACCGTCAAAATTAGGAAAAGGGACAACAACAGCGTTAAGGTTGAGAGAGTTGGCAGAGACGTCAGATTCCATGATGAAAAAAATTGATATAAGAGCGAAAGAAAATACAAATATCGGGCTCACCAATAATGTAGCGGAAAAATACCAATGTATAATACAAACAACACGATAAATCATAAACAAAATATGACAATGAAAACTCACGGACAGTGAAGAAGTATATTCCACTACACACAAAATAAACCGCTCCGAATAAATCCAAGACGGACAACGAGTGATGAGAAAGGTCCGGAGACAGCTGAAAAGGAGCTCGACTCCGTTAGAACAGTCAACACAGAACAGTCAGCACAGAACAGTCAGCACAGAACAGTCGACTAGCACAACGAGGCAGAACGAACGACGCGCGGTTGGACGGAAAAGTATATATTCAAATTTTATGCGGTTGCAGTTTAGTAAAACAACGATACAAAATGTATGAAAATGGTAAACGCTGAAATACCTAAATCCTTGACCTTCTGAATAAATTTGACATCGATCTTACGGCTATTTGTATTCACTTTAAATTTGTCGACTTCTGAAGATAGCAGAGGGCATCAAAGGATGATCCCAACCTTGCAACCATTTGATCACCTTTTAGATATCTCTTAACAAATCACAGTACACACTGTATTCAGTGTATTTGACATCATCTGTAAACATGAAGCTAGGACAAGACATTTGAGATGCCAAATCAAAGTTAAAACTGAGAAATAGTATTTTTCATAGTGGTGAACGCTATGGGACCCCACCAATATCTTTTACGAATTCAGACGTAATATCTCTTATTCGGGTCTTCAAAGATCTATCATAAAACTGGTTACCAAGTCGTGAAGCATTAACCTTGGGAACCTGCGAATAATCTTCTTCTTCTTCTGAATAGACGGCAGGAGGACTACAGTCTGTGAAAGCCGCTTCACCTCCCGGGTCTCTGCTATCTCAGCGTAGATTCCTCACGAGGAGTTACTGAGCTGAAAAAGTAGGCTAATCGCGCAGGATAGCGGGAAGTTCACCGTCCGATATGCGTTTAAACTGCTCTTCGGAGACTGCCCCGACTGCATCAGCGGAGAGTGCATTCCAAATATTGACCACTCTGGTCAACAGAGTATATCAGAAAATCTATCTTAAACACATGAAAAATTTGAGAGACATGAATTCCCTTTAAGAAAGTCATGTTAAATTTTGCACAATGTGGTTGCAAAATAAATCCCTCATAATTCACTCCAAGTCCATACATCGGAAACCAGTCAAGCTTGTAGGAATTATTCCCAATTGATATAATTCCTTAATAATTCCGGAAGTAAGTATATTTTCCATCATGATGCCGTGTGTCGTTTTGTTTAAATCAACTGAACACACACTTGCGCTTCCTACAGCTTGAACGTTTGATAACTTGCCTGGTGCCGAACCACTAATTAATTGTTTCAGATTACTGACCTAGAATATTTCTTCCCTTTTCGGTAATTCACTGCTTGCCCCATCTACGACGAGCAATTATCCCGCTGAAGAAATAACACGGGTCAAATTCATTGTTAGCAATAATCCGAGCGGAAAACACAAGGATTTCGTTAGTCTGTTGGTGACAGTGTATTTTCTTGCATAAATATAATTATATATATTTATACATAATTTCATACGCTTACATTAATTAGCAATACTTATAGCAATTCTTATTAACGTAACGTTCGGCTTATCCGCTACAAACTGGTGAGCCCGTTTTCAAATTATTTCCCTTCATTTTATATTCATTATGTCGTCCGACGACGAAGCCGCTATTAACTCTAACGTCAGATTGCCCCCTTTCGGGATGTCAAACCCCAGAGTGTGGTTTGTTTTGGTCGAAGCTCAGTTCGAGAGCTATCGCATCAAATCACAAAACATGAAGTTCGCTAAGGTCACCGCTAACCTTCCTACGGTGGTTGCATCCGAAGTGATCGACGTCTTGGATCCGAAACCGTTAGATCATCCCTACGACAAACTGAAGGCTGCCATTCTACAACGCTTCGGCACGTCCAACGCAACTCGCATGCAACAACTTCTCCAGATAACGGAGTTGGGCGATCGAAAACCTTCGCAACTGTTGCGGCATATGCGCACGCTCGCAGTCGGCAATAATGTCAGTGACGATGTGCTAATGCACTTTTAGATCAAGTGCCTGCCTGCTCACACGAGGTCTTTCGTAGCCATACAAGAAAGTGAAGCATCGTTGGAGAAATTGGCACTCGCTGCCGACAAGGTACATGAGTGCCAAACAAGCAACGCCCAAGTACATGTGATGACCGAGGACACGCCACAATCCCCAACAGACCAACGTTTCGCTCGAATCGAGAACGCAATCGAACGTCTTGCACTGTCAATACAGACGACGTATCAACAGCGTAAACCTCAACAGCAAAAACGTCGTCCCCAAAACAACCGCGCAAGCGCTTCGCGCCAGGCTGCCAACACAGGTTTCTGCAAGTACCATAAACAGTTTGGTGCTGACGCCAGGCACTGTGTGCAGCCCTGTTCCTTCCCCAACGCCAGTCACGCTAAGGCGGGAAAAGAGCAGGCCAGCCAGTAATCGCAACGGCTGCAGCTGGCCACACCGTAAGTCGCCTATTCTTTATTGATGATTCCCCAACAGGTCTACGTTTCCTAATTGACACAGGAGCGGAGGTGAGTGTCATTCCACCTCATAGTGCAAGCACCCGCATGGACCCAACTGGCGTCAATCTACAAGCGGCTAACGGCACACGCATCAAAACGTATGGCCAGCGTCTCCTTCTGCCAAACTTCGGTTTGGGCAGAAATCTTCCATGGACATTTATCGTCGCCGACGTTCGTCAGCCGATCATCGGAGCCGACCTTTTAACAGAGTTCGGGCTAATAGTCGACGTTCAGCGCAAACAACTGTTGGACAACAAATCCGCAGTACGCGTCACTGGAAAAGCGACATCGATCAATTCGATCGGACTGAAACTTGCCCTACCAGACGACAAGTTTGCAATGCTGCTTCAAGACTACCCGGCTATCAGCCAGCCATCGCGCTGCACGCCAGACATCCAACATGGGATAGCACACCACATCCTCACGACCGGCCCGCCGACGAACGCAAGACCGCGACGATTGTTCCCTGAAAAGCTCACTGTGGCCGAAGCGGAGTTCGAGCAACTGCTACAACTTGGGATAATTAGACCCTCTAATAGCCCATGGTCATCGCCTCTACACATGGTTTTAAAAAAATCAGGCGACTGGAGACCATGTGGTGACTACAGAGGCCTCAACAAGCTCACAGTGCCTGACAGGTATCTCATACCACATCCAGGATTTCTCCCTGAGCGCCTGCGGCAAGAAGAGTTTTTCCAAAATCGACCTTGTGCGCGCCTATCATCAAATTCCAGTAGCAGACGTCGACGTTCCGAAGACTGCTGTCACTACACCTTTCGGTCTCTACGAATTCCTTCGCATGCCCTTTGGACTCAGAAACGCCGCTCAAACTTTCCAGCGCTTCATCGATCAAGTCATGCGAGGTCTACCATTCACTTTCACGTACATCGATGATATTCTTGTCATTAGTGAAAGCCACGAGCAGCATATGGATCACCTTCGACTGGTTTCTCAACGTCGTAATCAACCCGGCCAAATGCCAATTCGGCCGACCAGTCCTAGAAATTCTTGAACACACAATCGATTCTCGTGGAATCATTGCCATTCCGCAAAAAATATCGGCGATTGAAGACTACCCAACTCCAACGTCTCTTCGCCAGCTACGTCGATTCCTTGGATTCATTAACTTCTACGGCAGATTCATACCAAAATGCGCGGACAAATGCAGACCGTTAACTGATCTTTTGCGGGGAAATCCAAAGAAGTTCAACATGACAACGGAAGCTATCGCCGCGTTCCAATTAGTCAAAGCATCCCTCAGCACGCTCACTTCGCTGGCTCATCTCTCCACGGACAGCAGAGTGAAGCTCGTGCTCAAAACAGACGCTTCTCAAGTTGCTGTTGGTGCCGTTCTACAACAAGTCATTGACGACGACTGCGCACCACTCTCCTTCTTTTCTCGAAAGCTGCAACCGGCTCAAACCAGGTATTCTACCTTCAGCCGAGAATTACTTGCGATGTACCTCGCAGTAAAGCACTTTCGACACATACTGGAAGGACGTCAATTCACCATCTACACGGACCACAAGCCCTTGATCCACGCCTTCAGCGCTGCCGCCGACCGCTACTCGCCTCGGGAAACTCGCCACTTGGACCACCTCGCGCAGTTCATCACTGAAGTCAGGTACATCGAGGGACCCAGCAACGTCGAGGCAGATGCTCTATCACGCGCATCTATTTCCCAGATCGCGAAGATTGTTTTAGAGGAAATCGCGGCCGCGCGAGAGGACGACCCGGAATTTTAAAAAATCACTTCCGAAGCTTCCCTGCAGTTTGCTCTCTTACCAGTGCCAGGCAGTCGAATACGTATCCATTGTGATACATCGACAGGAAATCCACGTCCCTTTGTACCAAAGGATTACAGACGACGGATTTTCGAGCAGCTGCACGGAATGTCCCACCCGAGCAAACGCGCAACCACGAAACTCATCACAGACCGATATGTTTGGCATAGCATGCGGAACGACATTCGTTGTTGGGCACAACAGTGTCTTGCCTGCCAACGTAGTAATGTACATCGCCATACCCGCTCTATCGCTGGTAATACTTTCATTTTATATAGACTTAGTCTACTTTCACGAAGGAGGAATTTTTGATTTATCAAACCAAAATTCTGTCTAGCTCTTGCTATGAGGAATCTTACTTGTTCGTTGAAATTGAGAGATGAAGAATATCTAAATCCTAAGTCTTTGATTTCGTTTGAAGGTGCGAGTGGTGTATTGTTGAGAATAATACTACCGGGGGGGTATTGAGCAGCGTATACCCATGAATTGCGTCTTCAGAGCTGAGAATTCTAAACCCCATTGTGAGCCCCAACTTGAAAGTGTTGAAAGATCGTCGTTGAGAGAGTCTATAGCCTGTGATACCTCTATGGCTGGAAAAACTAAAACAAGTTTAATATCATCCGCAAAGATAAAAAGCTTCGAGTTTTTTACGAAATCCTGCACATCATTAATATATATAAGAAAAAGGAGGGGACCTAGTACGCTACCCTGAATGACTCCACTCGGTATAGGTTGTGTTTCAGAGGATATGCCATTAACGGAAACGGAGAAGGTGCGATCAAAAAGATATGAGCAGAACCAATTAAATAGGGATCCGGAAATCCCAAGTGATGATAATTTTCGAAGAAGAAGAGAATGAGGAACCTTATCAAATGCTTGGGTAATGTCTAAGAAAACTGTCAGTACAGCTGATCCATGATCTATGGAGGCCGTTATATGGTCCAAATATTCCAGCTGACAGGTAATGCAGGACTTTTGATTTAAAAAACCATGTTGAAATGGAGAGAAAGCGTTTGGGCCCAAGTAAGCTATTAATGCGTTCTTGATCAACTTTTCGAATAGCCTAGAGAGAAAAGGTGTGTGATTAATTGGGCGATAATTAGTGACGATGTGCAAATTCCCTGTTTTAAACCGAGGTACAATGACAGAATGTTTCCATTCGAGAGGAAAAATACCAGATTTAATAGAAAGATTAAACAAGTTTAATAAAATTAATGGTATATCATCCGTATTTAGTTGCAAGATTGCTGGAAGAAAGCCCACAATATCAGGCTTGTAAGAAGCTTTGCTTCGCCGACACATTGAGCTAACTTCTTGTAAACTAAAGGAGATGGAATCCATACACATTGAATTATTATTTTGATTTGGGAGTACAGGGTATACGCTGGTATTGAATGACTGACTAAAATAGTTCAGAAAAAGCTTAGTTATTGCTGAAGAGTCTGATGTTGATGATTCCCTACCATCATCGTTGAACACAAGTGTAGAAATTTCATGTTTACTTAGATTATATCGAGATCTCGTCAGACTGTTCAAAGACTTGGTCTTCGAAGCACTGTTCAGGGCCATTCTTTCTTGATTCTCGATGAATTGTAATTTGATTGTTGTAAAAGAGATAAGAAGTTCCTTGAGACGTAAAAATGAATAAAAGTCTGGTGTACTACATCGAATATTTACTGATGGCTATTAAAGCCCGAGAATAGAGAATAAGCCGACCCATGCATGGGGACATATCACTTTAATCAATTGTGAGTCCAGATGAGAGAAGTTTTGTAGTTTAATAAAGTTTGACGGAACTTTGTCCAGTTTGGCTGGTGAGGACCATCTCTCTGCTAGTTTCTCACTTGCGTTCTGATAAAAGGTACTAGAGTATCACTCAATTGACATAGACATGGTAATTTTTATTAGAGGTTGCTTAAGTGTACCGCTCAATACCCGATATATTGAAATTGCCCATTAAATAGACTCCTGGTGGTATTACAAGCAACCTGGTAAACATGTTTCCATCTTCCTGTTAATCCTGCTCAGATGCACCGGGTGGCCTGTATAGGAAGCCTAATCCAAAACATATCATACCGCCAGTGACGATTGAGCAGACCAACTACATGCCAAATATGGCCGTTTTGATGTCAAAATCTTGGAATTTGACACCATTTGCTAAGAGCGTTCGGGCTCCTCCTCCGATTCTTCTGTCTAATCTATTCCATATAAGATCTGTATCGGTCGAAGAAAGATCAACGTGAATATTGTCTATCATTGAAGCATAATCTTTAATATAGCAATGATCTTAGATTAATTACAGGTATTTGCTACGCACCTTGTAAACATGCGTGTATAGTATGCTCACAACATATCAAATTCAGTATAACTATCAGTATTGTGAATGACGATGATTATATGAAAAATTCATTCCTATTTTCTAATTAAGCAATTTGATTTTTCTTAATTCAACTCAGTTGTTATCTTCCTGTGCTTTCTGTATACATTTTCGTTATTGTTCAATCAACTTGTACATCCATTTTTTGTTTTATTGAACTAAGTCATATTGCTTGACATTCATTACATTCCACAAGTTTTTGCACGTGTTGTTTGAAGAAAACAGAGACAATTGTTCACTATCATATTTGTCATTTTATACATTGGCATTAATAAGTTCACGGTCTATCTTCTCAGCAATTGCTGAAATTAATGCGTTAATTTGGAACGTTTGAGCACTTTTGGCTCACATCATTTGTACAATCCGGTACAGTTGACGTTTGTGTATTGTTGGTGTCTATTATTCTTGTTAGTAGCATCGAAATATATACGAATCGCTGTTTTTAATTTGTTGAACTAATAAAAGGGTGGTCTACGCGTTCACTAATGACTTCAATTGATACAAGTATTACTGAGCAATATTCGATTAATTTGTAACGAGTTACCAGATAATTTGCAAGGTCTGCCTGAAAATACCTGCCCATACCAGAAATGTATTGTACGAGGCACAGGTGTGTGCCTGGAGTGAAAGTTGTGAAAAGTCTCTTAAGAGTAAGGTGGGAGAGTGAATGTATATTGCATGTCCATTCGATTAAAAAAACGATAATCAACATTCAATTGCAGCACAAATGCAAAACCTTGCTAAAAAACAAAGAGGGCTTGTATGCCACTGTTGGATAAGGCTGGTACGATCAACCTGTTCAAAGCATGTGTCCAAACACATGTTAAATGGGGTTAAACCCATAACCATGAAACAAAATATTCATTTGCATGCTTTTCCGTCATTCACACCCCACGACCGGTTTCGTGCTGTTTGCACTCATCAGGTAGGGACGGTAAGATCAGGATCCGCCATGCGCTTGAACATTGGTAGAATGTAACAAGGAGCGCTTGTATGTCACTGTTTGATAAGGCTGGTACGACCAACCTGTTCAAAGCATGTGTCCAACACATGTTAAATGGGGTTAAACCCATAACCATGAAACAAAATATTCATTTGCATGCTTTTCCGTCATTCACACCCCACGACCGGTTTCGTGCTGTTTGCACTCATCAGGTAGGGACAGTAAGATCAGGATCCGCATGCGCTTGAAACAGTGGAAGAATGGTGAACAAGGAGCGCTTGTATGACACTGTTGGATAAGCTGGTACGACCAACCTGTTCAAAGCATGTGTCCAAACACATGTTAAATGGGGTTAAACCCATAACCATGAAACAAAATATTCATTTGCATGCTTTTCCGTCATTCACACTTCAAGACCGGTTTCGTGGTGTTTGCACTCATCAGGTAGGGACAGTAAGATCAGGATCCGCATGCGCTTGAAACAGTGGAAGAATGGTAAACAAGGAGCGCTTGTATGCCACTGTTTGATAAGGCTGGTACGACCAAACTGTTCAAAGCATGTGTCCAAACACATGTTAAATGGGGTTAAACCCATAACCATGAAACAAAATATTCATTTGCATGCTTTTCCGTCATTCACACCCCACGACCGGTTTCGTGGTGTTTGCACTCATCAGGTAGGGACAGTAAGATCAGGATCCGCATGCGCTTGAAACAGTGGAAAAATGGTAAACGAGGAGCGCTTGTAAGATCAATCAATTTTCAATTATTCTGGGCCTCGTCATATACAGTCCTTTCATGTGTCCCAACAAACAGCACGAAACCGGTCGTGGGGTGTGAATGACGGAAAAGCATGCAAATGAATATTTTGTTTCATGGTTATGGGTTGAACTCCATTAAACATGTGTTTGGACACATGCTTTGAACAGATTGGTCGTACCAGCCTTATCCAACAGTGACATACAAGCGCTCCTTGTTTACCATTCTTTCACTGTTTCAAGCGCATGCGGATCCTGATCTCACTGTCCCTACCTGATGAGTGCAAACAGCACGAAACCGGTCGTGGGGTGTGAATGACGGAAAAGCATGCAAATGGATATTTTGCTAAGAAATGTTTTTCATGTATTCGGAAAATTATGTTTCTTGAACTAAATTCAGTTTCTAAAAAATGAAATCAATACTCAGGGTCCTGCGGGATAAAACTGGGTATTGTGATGACCGTCGACGCCAGAACAACGCGTTTAGAATCACTCATGATGAATAGGAGCAAGTGATGTGAAAATGCACGAATAAGCGAGATAAAAAAATTACCTGGAAACTCCGATGTAAAGCTCAAAAATGACGTACGGATAAGATACACGAAGATTGCGTGTATGTCGGGCTCACCGATTTGTATTAGACTGACCACTACAATAATGTCCCTAAGAATGTTGGAGAAAAGGCACAGGAGTTGGAATATTTATCGCGGTAGCGAAAAGGTGCTTGTAGGTACAGTGGAAGCAATCAAGAAACACGAATCAATGGATGTGTGTATCAAGGTCAATTGTTAAGTACATGTGCATCATACAAAACTATTTCGACAATAGAAGGAATTATCAGTCAGTTCAGTTCAGTTTAGTTGCACAGTACAGTAAGTGGCTAACGAGCAAATCGAGCGTGCAGAATTTCTTTCGGTAGAAAGCTGCAGAGAAGCAACCACTACTGTCAAAGCGTTTATTCTTATTGTGATTTGGATATCCTCGACGATCGCGATGCCAAGGGATTATCCAGGTTGTATTTAGAAAGCACCTCGTAATGAATGATGTTGTAAAGATAAAAATAAATTTCTCTTCACCAGTACGGTGAGAAGTCAGCTAAAGTAGAGTTGTGTATTAAAAAACAGAACTTTAGCATTTACTTACACAAGAAACAACGCTAAAACGGTGAATTACCTAATCTTGCATAAAAATTATGGGGAAAATTCAGAAAAAGCTTATCCCAGATGCGGTCCAAACCATTCTTAAAACTTGCGACAGAACTGCAGGATATAGGTTCTTCTGGAAGCCGGTTCCAGAAATTTACCACCCTGAGGCTGAAAACGTTTTCCCTGGAGTCTAGTCTACATCGCTCCTTAGCAAGTTTAAGTGAATGGCGCCGGGTGCCCTGCTCGGGACTTAAGGCAAAGAAGTCGGTCATGATAACGCCACTGAAACCCTCTAAGATCCTGGAGGTTTTAATTGAGTCTCCGCTCAAACGACGGCGCTTAAGTGAGAAAAGATCTAGGGACTTCAGGCGTGCAGCTTGAGGTTTCCCTTGCTGACCCTCAGTCATGCGAGTTGCGAGACGCTGTACGCTTTCTAGTCGAACGATGTCCTTTTCGTAGTAAGTGCACCACGCCTGGACACAATATTCTAAATGCGGCCGAACTAATGCCCTGTAAGAGCTGGAATACATCGGGTTTTCTGCTGGATAACACGGATCTCAATCGAAAAAGCACTTTGCGAGCACGTTAAGTTGCAGCGGCGCATTGGTCCTCCCATTTGAAGTCAGTCCTAACTAGTACTCCTTAATCCTTAACACGCTGTGTGGCCGACACCTAAACTGAAATCTTACCAACCAGTGCTGACAAGATTTGGCTCTTATTAAGGTTCAGTGGGAGGTCCCACTAGTATGACCAGTTTATGACCCGTTCAAGTTCGTGCATCAAGGTATCTTCATCCGTTGATCCGATGAATTTCACATCATCCGCGAAAATGAAGCATGAGCACTTAAATGCAGAGGACAAGTCATCGATGAAAATTAGGAATAGAAGAGGACCGAGTACCGACCCATGGGGTACACTACTAATCACGTCGGTTTGATTCGACAGCGTAGATCCTACCGTAACTTGGAATGTCCTACCTGTAAGGAAGGCCTTTATCCAAGTAAGTAGACTACCCCGTATGCCTTTTGCCGCTAGCTCAATCTCTAGAAGGCGGTGGTTTACGGAATCGTAAGCCTTGCTGAAGTCTAGGTAGAGTGCTTCGACAGGCTTCCCTTCATCCATCCTTTTAGTGGCAGTATTGAGAAAACTAAAAAGGTTTGTCAGGTAGGATCTACCCTTAAGAAATCCATGCTGATTTACACTCAACAGAGAATGCCGACAAAGATGCTGACAGATTTTGTCACGCAGCAGTTTTTCAAATACTTTCGAGACAATGCTAGTGATGCTGACAGGTCTACAGTTACCAAGAGTTGACCTGCAACCACCCTTGTGTATTGTTACGTTTATGGCTTCTTTCCACTTACCCGGAAC
The DNA here is from genome assembly GCA_013407085.1 of Atriophallophorus winterbourni. NCBI lineage: Eukaryota > Metazoa > Platyhelminthes > Trematoda > Plagiorchiida > Microphallidae > Atriophallophorus > Atriophallophorus winterbourni. The sequence continues at coordinate 101,275 of JACCGJ010001452.1, read as the reverse complement.
CACTTCCAGGTTCAAGCATGAATTGCAGAGCTGGCATAAAGGTTCTGTAAGCACTGGGGCGAGATTCTTCAGCATAATCGAGTGTATACCGTCTGGTCCCTCAGCTTTGTTGACGCGAACATGGATAAGTGCTTCATACACCTCGGATTCCATAAAGGACAAATCATTCAGTGCAGGAGCGCCAGGTAGTAGATTGAACGAGCTAGACGGAGAATTTAAAGAAATTTTACGTCTCTGAACGCCACTGAAGAGCCTAGAGAAGGCAGTCGCCTTAGACACGTCGGTATCGGCTACTTTTCCGTCCTCTAGATTTAAATCTCCAATGTTTTCCCTGGTTTTCCTTTCGATTGAGCGTAGCTATAAAATCTTTTGTGATTTGATTTAGCATCCCTAGCTGAGGATAACTCAAACTCCTGTTTGAGCAAACGCTGTATTTTAACACAAGCGTTCCGAGCGTTTTTCTTTCGGACCCAAGAACGAAAAGAGAGAGATAGCTTATATTGCCACCATAAATGATCTCGTTTACGGTTAGACCGACGAACTGGAGGAGTCCACCAGGGCGGCCTATGATGCTTTTTCACGACTTGCAGCTGAGCGTGCTTGTCTTGCAACTCCTTTAGATACCTGCGAATTCTAGCCCAGTTTTCACTTACACTAAAATTGTTAGAGAACTTAAAGAAAGATTTTGAAGTCTGTAAGAGAAAATCCCAGTCTACGGGCCTAAAATTGCGTCTAAGACTCGCAATAGTTTTGTAAAAGCGCAGTACCGCTTCGAAGCTTATCATTACGCGATCGCTTTTGCCGAGCGGTGGTAGGTATTGTAAAAGTCTAACGGCTTAGGCCTGGGACGATAATACCAGGTGGAAAGTGGATGGTGTGCATCCATTACGAAACCTCGTAGGATCGCTCACATGTTGATGCAACGCATGATCATGGAGCCATTCGAGAAACGTTTTGCATTTCTTGGTGACTAAACCTACAGGGACGGCTCGATTCATGCCTGGAAGGTTGAAATCACCTAAGATGAGTACGCTGGGAGCTGATTTAAACAACTTGTTGAGCGTCTCAATTAGCTGTGTAATTTCCTGCTCGGCTGCACTGGGTGTGACGTAGACAAAAGCAATTGCGAGGGCTGACTTGTAGCAAGTCATGATACCCGTAACAACTTCGACGTTTTCACTGGTTAGGGATATACCAGTTCCCGTATTGTGCAAACCATACTCTAGGAGGAGTGTAACGCCACCGCCTCTCTTATCGCCAGGTCTATCGCATCTAATGACGAGAAACTGCTCGCTGATGTTTATCGGCCCATCATCAAGCGCGACCAGAAAGGTCTCAGAAAGCGCTATAACCCTGGGGTGCAAATCAGCCACACAGAGATAGAGGCCAGTCCAAATATTCCTTATGCTGCACACATTAGCGTACAGCACTGGGGTGCTGGTTTTGCGTGCTTCTGAAACAAATCCCGCTTGGCCCTCGATCGAAGCACCCGAGGGAGGGGCATGTTTTTTTGGCGTGCTACTTAAAGCAGGAGTATGCGGTTTAACAGCCTCATGCATGGATGTTGCGGACCATTGTCTGAGGATTGAGGCCGCCTCCATCGAAGAGCAACAACTAAAGAAATTTGCTTGGCTCCCATCTTAATTTGCGATAAGCTTGTCAACGTCGTCTAATCCGGACAGCAAGACTCGTGGCGATGTGCTGATTGGTAAGATTGTAACGGATTCACTAGCACTTCCATTGGCATCAGGCTTACGGATAGCAGATGTCTCAAAGCAAGGTTTCTTCTTTCTGAAGCGGAACAGATTTGTCTAATATGAAAGAGAGGGTTTTCCGGCTAAACCTGAAGCTTGTCTAGAGTTGTTTTGGCGATGTATTCAGCCCTAGACGGAAAAGCATCCCGATCCGCCTGGTATAGGAATTCTACCAGGATTGGCCTAGGGCGGTTATCCATCTTCCATCTTCCTACACAGTGAACTCGCAGCGTGGGAGTAGAAGGCCTCAGAACTACCATCCGGATAAGATCGGTGATACATCTGTGATCAAAATCTCTCCGACTCTTTGATCCCTAATGAAAGTTTCCGCTCGGTTAAAAACTAGTACATTTCGGGTTCTAGTTTTTGAAGAAGAAGAATTGTCGTGCAGTGCCTCAAATTGCTTACGCGAACCATTCAATTCCTGGATAATTTGATCCAGTTAGGGTGAGCCAGCAACATTTCCATGTTGCTTCATTTGAGTAACAGCTTTACTGTTCTTGATACGCCTTTTCATAGTCCTGGCTACGTTGACCACCTTCGGAGAGGAAGCTTTCTTTGGAGGACGAGGTAACCGGCTATCTATGTCTACATTCACGGGGGATGCAATTTTTCCACCTTCTTTTTTGCACGCGTTTAAGAAGATCTGGCTCCATTTACCACCTTAGGAGAGGTACCGTGCTTAGAAGAACGTTGTAACCGGCTAGATTTGTGATCTACCCCATTGCCTGATATAGTCTCAGAACTTATATTCGCTCTAACAACTGATGCATAAGTTTGGGTAGGTACAAAATTTGACAAGCTTGGTGGCACCACGCTATTCTTCGGCTTTTCACAAGCAGCGTCAGTGGCAGCCTCATGACAGCCGATACAATACCACTGAAACCAGCGGTATATTGCATGAATCCCGTAGCGAGATTTGTGTACTGAACAGCTAGTTTGAGCCCACTGCTTTGCAAGCAGTGCCACTCGCTTCCCTTAGCCACTATTTTCCACTTTTGTCGTAGAGGCAGGAAACCTACTTTCGTGGTTCAAATCTTTTCTCACTGGTCGACCCTTCTCGGTAAATATAAATGGCTACCGTTCAAGAACTTTGCCAATTCTAAGCAGTGTCATACGAGGAAGCGTTCCAGGTCTACTACTATTCTTGATATTTATCAACGATATACGATCTGTCTTAACACACTGTGAGATCTTTTTGTTTGCAGATGATATAAAAGTCGCCATAGCCTTTCCATCTAACCAGACTAACGACTTTATATAAAAATTGAACCAATACCTGGATGCTCTGATTCAATGGAGTATTCGAAACGGTCTTGAATTCTCCACCAATAAATCTACTTTCATAAATTTCAACACTATCATACCAAAAGATTCGATCATCCTAAATAATACACCACTACAACCAGCACAATGTTGACGTGATTTAGGTTATCGATATTCTGGATCACTTACATTTCATGAACAAATTTGCTACTTGATATCTAAAACAAAAAAGAATATAGGTTTACTTCATCTCATCTTCATCTCTCTGCCCCATTGCAAGCTGGAACTTTACAAGTTACATACACTACCTTTATTAGATTACTGCAACTTTATATCTAGTAACATTACTCGGTCTGATAGTTATGCTTTAGAAGGCATCCAACGTTCTTTCACACGATCAATTACCACCAGTTCGGATAAGCATTCATATAAGGAAAGATGTCAGATCCTAGGATTGGAACCATTATGGTTTCGAAGAATTAAGCACAATTTTATACTCTTTCACAGAATATCGAAAAAAGATATGATCGACATTGATTTACAATTAGATTTCAAAAACTCTGAAGCATATAATCTTCGACACAAAAACAAAACATGTATACCGAAAATCCACAATCGTGTACGAAAATATTTCTTTATTTATAGATATTCTCGTTTATGGAATTTACTTCCCACTAATATAAAATTAAGCACTTCACAAACTGAATTCAAAAAGCAACTCAACTCCTTTTCATCTCCGGAAAAATTAAGTGAGCTATTTATTATTAATAAAACTATAGATAATTTATACTTATACGGCATAAAAGACTTTAGATATTTTAGCTATAAAAATTTTAAAGTGACATATGATTTTTTCTTGAGAATTAACTTTTCAGAATTATTGAAATTCAACAAGAGAGACTCTCACAATTCTTGAAATGGCGATACCAATCATATCTTCTTGACCCGATGAAGTGAACTCCGCTTATCTGCGTTTGAAGTTACATTTGGAACATCATACATGAATATACATTGCGGTTGACCCTCCTAACCTGTATTTAAACCATTTCAAACAATTACTGTCGTATTCGTTGAAAACATGAAATTTTATCACAGTAATGTGTTGCTCACATCCCCATTCCTTACACACCACTACCGATTTCTGGCTGTTTGCCATCGTCAGGTGGAGACAAAAAGATCAGGTTCAGTGAGCCTTCAAACAGTGGTAAAGTGGTAAACAAAGTTATGCTTGTATGCCACTGTTATATAGGGTTCGTACAACGAACCACGATGTTCAGACAGAATCACAAAGTGATTTTTGATCAAAGCACTCAACGCGCTTATGGATGACCAAAGTAATGTGTTGCTCACATCCCTCATCCCTTACACACCACTACTAGTTTCAGGCTGTTTGCCATCGTCAGGTGGAGACAGTAAGATCAGGTTCATTGAGCCTTGAAACATTGGTGAAGTGGTAAACAAATGTTATGCTTCTATGCCACTGTTATATAGGGTTCGTACAACGAACCACGATCTCCAGACACAGAATCACCAAGTGATTCTTGATCGAAGCAATCGAGGCGCTTATGGATGACCAAAGTAATGTGTTGCTAACATCCCCTTCCCATACACACCACTACCGGTTTCAGGCTGTTTTTGCTAT
>JACCGJ010001452.1:0-95613 GCA_013407085.1 Atriophallophorus winterbourni | reverse complement strand
ACCACTGTTTCAAGGCTCACTAAACCTGATCTTACCGTCTCCACCTAACGATGGCAAACAGCCTGAAACCGGTAGTGGTGTGTAAGGGATGGGGATGTGAGCAACACATTACTTTGGTCATCCATGAGCGCCTTGAGTGCTTTGATCAAAAATCACTTTTTGATTCTGTCTGAACATCGTGGTTCGTTGTACGAACCCTATATAACAGTGGCATACAAGCATAACTCTGTTTACCACTTTACCACTGTTTCAAGGCTCACTGAACCTGATCTTACTGTCTCCACCTGACGACGGCAAACAGCCTGGAACCGGTAGTGGTGTGTAAGGGATGGGGATGTGAGCAACACATTACTTTGGTCATCCATAAGCGCCTTTAGTGCTTCAATCAAGAATCACTTTGTGATTCTGTGTCCGAACATCGTGGTCCGTTGTACGAACCCTATATAACAGTGGCATACAAGCATAACCTTGAACTTTTATCATTTATTTTCCCAATATTCTATCAACTCTATCTTTTAAACAAGCTACCACCTGTTCAAATGTTATCCAAATATTTTTTACGGTTGTTAACAACAACAAAAATGTATTTATGTTTGACCTTAACATTGTATAATTACCGTTTTATTTGATGTACTTATTCATGAAAACAAATGATCATGCATGGCATGACTTTGTGTATCCAAGAATATACATTATTATTATTAATATTTTTTGCACTCATATCTATCGGTTAGTAGTAGAATTAATGATAGATCACTAGAAAAATACGAACTGAATTTATCACAAGCGTAATTTTTCAGCAAAAATATCAATAATATAGTACAATAGTTATTCTATTTTACAGCAAATTCAAGGAATAGCGAAAATTCGTAATGATATTTTATCGGAGCGTGGGAAATACAACCAAGCTGAACGTACCGCGCAATTCCAAGATGATTGCAACTCCGAAAATATGGTTGATGAATTGAATTGTATTGAATTGGATAACCAAACCAAGAATGTAAATGAGAACAAACCAAGCTGACTCGAATTACAGTTTGTATTAATTAATGTAGGTTTTACAACGAGAACTTGTATAACAGTATTATTGATTATTGTTGAATGAATGATGATAAATGATTGAATATTATTGATCGTTAATCGAAGTCACCACATGCACCGCAGTTTGCGAATGATCCTGGGTTTTTATAATCCCGGTACAGCTTGTTCAACAAACGTTTTGATCTTCTCAACAGTCTTTTCGGTTCAGCATCTTCAGATGTATCCGTAGGTAATTTGATCCACAAGATGGCGATGCATTGAGCTATCATCAAGGTTCATTATTTTAACCATGCATTTACAGATGTTTCTAAGCACGATACCAGAGCTCGGTCGGAATTCATTACCACGATGAAATGAAACTTTAGCTGATCCCAGACTCAGCAGATTTGACTTCAGGGATCTTGCTCTGAATAACACAGCTGGAGTTTGTCCGGTAGTTGTGTGATTACAATTCCGATATTGCAATAAGAAATTGTCAACAAATCGATCAAGTTCGTCAAATGTAGTAGGTGCACAAGAAGTGATTGCTCGCTTTAAGGTACCAACAAAATGTTTAGCCAATCCATTTGATTGTGGATGACGAGGTGCAGTGAATAAGTGTCGACAACCAAGAGAATGTAACCATTGTGTAACACATGCAGCAGAAAAATGGCTGCCATTATCACTAACAACGGCAATAGGAACTCCTTCGCGGCTGAATACTTTTCACAGTGCAAGCATAGTAGAACTAGAGTTTGGTTTTTGCGTCCAAAAAACTTCAGGCCATTTTCATAATGAATCAATCACGACCAATGCATAATACTTGTTTAAAAATGGTCCACAATAATCAACATGAATGCGCTGCCAAGCTTCACATGCTGAAGACCACGGTGTCCATTTGGATGGTTGTCGGAAATTTTTATGATGACAAACTTCGCAAAAAATAGCACTTCTGCCTATGCCGGCGTCTATTTAAGGCCTCCAGCATAAACTTCTGGCTAAAGACTTCATTTTTTCTATTCCAAGATGTCCAGAATGCAAATCATTCAGTACAGCTTTACGCAAAGTGGGAGGAATAATAATTCTATCATTCAAACATAATAAAACATCAGGAGTCATTGAGAGTTCATCTCGTCTAGTAAAATATGATGGAAATTTCCTCCGAATATGTGAATTCCATCCTTTCTTTAAAGCCGTAAAAATATCAGAAAAGAAACCTTTCGTATCACGAATTAACAAACGACGACTGACAGGAAGTAAATGCACAAAAAGCGAATCACAAGTATCATCAGGTTTCGAATCTGGTAGTGACTGGCGTGACAGGTGATCTACATGTTGAATGTGTTTAGCACTTCGATGTTCAATTGCATAATCATAAGCACTGAGTGCTATGATCCATCGTTGAACCATTGCGGCAGTACTTTTCGAAATAGATTTACCAGGATCGTATATGAATTTTAAGGCTTCATGGTGTGTAACAATGGTGAAACGATGACCAGACAGAAATTTGTGCAAACGTTGAATAGCCCAATAGACATCTAAAGCTTCACGTTGTGTTTGAGCATAACCTTTTTCAGCAGCAGTTAGCCTGCGAGAAACGCAAATTACTGGATGTACATTTTTCTCGCGAACAGCACAGATACCGTCGGGGGTGCATCAGTAATTACAAAAGAATGAATTTTGGGACTAAATGGACGAAGAACTACATCTGACTTTAGAAAAAATAATATGCTGCGTAAGCAATGTTCATGTTCATCAGTCCACACAAAAGTTTCTTTGAATTGAAGTGAAAATAATGGTGAAGCTATTACACTGAAATTTGGAATGAACCTCGAATAGTATTGCAATGCATCGATAAGAGATCTTAATTTTTTCATGTTCTTTGTAGACTGCATTCGTCAGTGGTAGTTAACGATTTGGATCTGGTTTATAACCGTTACCATCGACAATGTATCCAAGGCATTCAAAATTATAAACAGAAAACACACACCTTTTCGGATTAACAGCAACATTTTTAGAGGTGAATCTACGAAACAATTCCAATAAACGTTCATCATGAAGAGATCGTGTTGACGCATGCAGGATAACATCATCCTGCTATACTTCAACTCCAACCATATCACGAGTAATATCATTCATAAATTGTTGAAATATAGCAGGAGAATCGCACAAACCAAAAAGTAAGAATTTGTACCGAAATAGACCAAACAGTGTCTTGATAGTTGTCACGTCCGTGACGTGAGTAACGCGTATTCACGTGAGTAACGCGTATAACGCATGAATAACGCATATAACGCGGCAAGGTTTCTACGGTGTAAGCATTCGAAACCTGAATGACTTCTCCACCATCTACAGAAAGAATATTAAAGTTCAGACGGGGGCAGTTCATTACCCGCTGACTGTCCAAAGTTGAAAGCGACACTTGTGCAGGGCACTTAGGCATATTGTATTTTTCAACGAATTCACTAAGAATTAACGTGGCATCTGAACCACCATCCAGGAGGGCTACTGCGTGAATAAGTCCCGACGACGTCTCGATCTTGACAGGCACGGATCCTAAACATACCCTGGCACTTAATGCCGCTTGTCTGCAATTGATGTTTGCCGGCGGATTTCTTGCCGGTTGATCATTATGCAGGAGCGTGTGGTGCCGACCGCCACAATTTTCTGCAGTGCACCGAGATCCACTCATACAATTGGCAGACCTAAGGAACTGCCGAAGGCAGAGGAAACAAGCCGATACCCGTTTAGCCAGATCCCAACGACTCTTTACGTCGAGATTCTGAAATTCGATGCATAGATGTAATTTGTGCGGTCCCTTGCAATTACATCATTCCAAGCTGTTTATCTACCTGCCAACAAGGGTAGCATTGACTTTCCTTTGATCGCAGACATTTGAAGCATACGCTGCTAAATTCTGCGACGTGTCAGAGCGACAAAGCTGGCCAAATCGACTTCTAGCAACTCTTGTCTAACGAGAAACGAACTAGGAAAGTCGTTTAAAGTTTACATCTAAACCGTCAGCCGTAATCGCTTCGGCAGCATCGGCCCACTGCTGCGTTAGGCTACAGGTAAGCACCTTACAACCCCTTCTAAAGTGTTGACCGAATTCAAGTCGGCTTCGCACTTTATTTGTGTCAGCATAATTTGGCAATTTTCCATCTTTATTGCTAATTCAGATAAACAATCTAACTTCTCTGAAAGCGTTCCGGCTTCTCCAAACAAATCATCCAGTGTAGACCCGGCAATGACATGCGGTAACCCGAACAAATCTCGTAGTATCGTTTTTGCTCTCGTATAACCATCAGTGGGTTGCAGCATGTCACAGGCATCAATAGCTTTACGAGCCTTATCACGGCAATAAAACATCAGATGTAACAATCGTTGTGCCGGGTCCATAAGCCGCGATTCGATGTAACATTTGAATTGCCTCATAAATTTCCAATAGTCAATTGAATTACCATCAAAGTATGATAATTCAACCTTGGATAGACGGAGGCCGATATTCATTGAGTGTTCCAATTCGGTTGTTGTCGTCTCGCTCCGTTCTGGCCTGCTGCTCTCGCCAGCTATCAAATTGTTCTCCTCGAGTTCTCTTTTTTCCCTTTGCAAGCGCTCTATCGTGGATCTAGCTACCGATAATTCCCTCCATAAATCCAACGCGCATTGAGAAGCTCTATCGTAAAACTCTATGCCCTCTGGCTTATCTCACCCGGTCAATGCTACCTTAGAAGCAACTTTGAGCATTTTATACAAAAGGATTCAAAGAGATAAAAAGCACGTCACCGATATTGTAAACTGAATCGAATCGCAAATCTTCAACTGCATTTCTCGCCAAGTTCGAGAAGAATCAAATTCCAAGTTGAGTACTGTAACGTCCGTGACGTGAGTAACGCGTATTCCACCCGTTTCTTAGTTCGACAAATTCGAAACCACAATTCGGATGTTATACGGTACTGTAATTAGCAACAATTACAACAACAATAATTGTACAAACCTCAACTGTATAGGAACGTACAGCAAACAGTGGAGCCAAATTACTCCAGAATCAATTATATCAAATGCAAACAAGTTAAATGACGACCTGAGATATAAATAGAATGAAAGGAGTTACAAAAAATGTCGTCCAAATTTCCGTAACAATAAAATTGACACTCAAAATGGCGTTCAAGTTCAAGCAAAATACGAGAGCTCAAAATGGCACCGAAATTCAATGACAAAGCAGACAATGGCCGAAACGAACAATTAAAACAAATAATTGACCAAAGGCGTGCAAAGAAAAGATTTACAATAGCAAGTTTTCAATAACGAAAGGAATGTTTTCCATCAAATACAGCATAAATATAAAATACCGGAAAGTATAATCAACAAAATTTAGATTCTGGAAATTGATACAAAATATAAGGTAAAGATAGAGGAAAAGGAAGAATTTCATAAAGTTGCATCTTAAAATAGTAGTTAACATTAAAGACTGATCGGTCAACGGTATTTGTAGGTAAGCGTCTTTTAAATCAATCTTCAAGAAGAATTTGGATCCCGTCAATTTATTCAAAATATCTTCGCGTTCAACTGTCGTGCATGTTTGCTTCAACAATCCAGTATTTAATGTAAGACGATAATCTACAGTCAGCAGTATTGTTTTCATCTTGCATGGAGATCATACACGATCCAACGTCAGGAATGGAATGTGAGGCTAGAAGGTTGGATTTTCGCATTAGGAGGAAACTGTTTTAGATTTGTCGGGGTAATTTGCGATTCAACATTACCTGTATCTAGAATAAAATCTAAGAATGCGCCACTAGAAACACAAGAGATGGTTTTACGAATATGGCAAGAACTGCAAGATGTCACGACCAAAGATAATGATTCAAATTCATCATTAACATCGCTAACCTAAGCGTTTTTCCAATTGGTTCAATACGTTTTAGGAGCTCGACAAACGGATCGAATATGACCAGTTTTTCCACACTTGTGACATCTGGCTTGACGAAATTGGCAACTGTGTCGTGAGTGCAGTCAGCCGCATGACGCACATTCCCCAATTTTGATTGAATTCGAATAGTTATTAGTAAGGATACGATAATTCGGTTGATACTTTAGCTGTTGACCTGTTATAGCATTCTTCGATCTTTCACGTTCATGTGTATTGAACATGACGGAACTTTCTGCTGGCGACAAATCTGTCGTTGCCATGCGCGCAAACATTAACATCTGCTTCAATAGCTCACGTTTCGTGAGCGAGAGCTGGTATTGTTCATGACAGAGTGTACTAGTTATGGTCAGAACGCTTTGACTACGATGGCAACAGGTGCGGTATGGGGCATCCAGATAGTAAATTGAAGATTAGGAACCAAGCAACTTAGACGTAATTATCCGCGCCATCGAAACACAAGTCTAACACAATGATAACGCCTCGGGAATTGGCAACCTGGAGAGTCCGACTCATGCTTCCTGTATTTTATACGAGGTCCTAAACCTCAGAGACGCAATAAAAATAGCGATCAATAACAATGAGCTTAAAAGCATAGGAGTCGGCGTGGTCTCCATGCAACAAACTCGGCTATTAGACAAAGGTAAGCTAAAAAAAAGAGAATTCGCATTTTATTGGTAAAAAATGCGGTCTGATAAGCCTCGTCCCCATGGATTGGGCTACGTCCTATTTCACTGCAAACTTAGAGTATCAGAAACAAATGGAATCGGAAGCGGAAGGATTCGAAATCTAACTCGAAAGAGCAGTAATGTTACACTTTTCTTGGTCAACGTTTATTCACCGACACACTCAATCACAGAGCAACAAGGTTAGTGATGGGTCTTCGCAATGTTTGATACATCGAAAGATGGCGACGCCTGGGTCAATGTGAATTTAACCAAAGGAGTATACGGCGAGATAATATCCTGATCTGTAGAATTGTGTCTACCGAAGAACATCCACTAAAACTCTTGCCTAATGTGTGTGATGAGAAAATGACACGCGTACATACTTTATCTCTTTACGTCCCAAGTTTCCGTATTGAATGTCGGCGAAATTTTCTGCCGTACGTGGAATATTTCTTAGGAATTCCCTAGCCAAAAATGTGGTGGACTCTCCTTGCCTGTCGATGCTTAAAACGAAATTGGACTTATACCCCTGAAAGAACATCATTCGTTATCCCTAAATTTGATATATTCTACTACTACTGTTGTACTAGTTCACACTTTCATTCATACCTCAATCTTGTGGTAATTTAAATTAATAACTTTTCAATCATAAGAAAATTGAATAATTGAATCCCGTTAAAAGAGTAATTTTATCGTCCCCTCACAAAATCCAGTACACCAGGAAGCTGTGTATGAGTGCTGGTTGTTTTCAATGCATGAATTAGTGCTGGTCATGAATGTTATCCGAATTGTCTAGGAAAGTTCGGAGTAGATAGAACAAATTACAATGTGCAACGCTCCTGGAAACATTGCATACAGCTTATTCTTTGTGTAAATACCACCTTCTTTCAAAAAAACCACGAGACAAAATCTTTTGGACTTATCCTCGTTAAAAACATCATCATCAATTTCATCGTGTTTTTGTTAAGCATGCTACTATAAAGACGGTGAAACTAACAAGAGCATGCGGGAACGCAGAGTGCGACAGAGAAGAGTAATTGATTTTATGAAACTAAAGTTTGACTAGAATAAAAGTTTACCTAGAAAAGTTGGGTGGTAAGCAAAAAATTGTTGTTATAACTGTGTGAGAAGCTCATTAATTTCAACTGAAGCAAGCTTTCACATCTGAGCACAGCAAACATTGCATCGAATTAAGCATCTGAAAGATTGAAAAAAGTTACGGAGCCAAAGCCCTCTGGTTATCTGAAGATTCAACGAAAAGCCCCAAGTACAAAACCAAAAGTCACAGTGGAAAATACTGCTAAAGTGGACACGATAGGTATTTGATCGTAGGCAGTTAAAACGTACCGCAACCAGTGAAAGCGATGGGCACACAGTGTACATTTGCCCCATGGGCTAAGCGTGGTCTGCACCAACGTAAATGGAACGAGTGCCACCTTACTAGGGGCAGGTTAAAGCACGATAAAGAAAAATGGAGAAGGTTGTGCATCAGTATGGACTTGAAACCAGTTGAACCAATATCATTGATACGACTGAATCGTAAGCCTACCTCATCTAATATGGACCAGCAGAGTCTGTTTAAAATAACGGTCAACTCTAAAAGTGATATAGAAAATCTTACTATCCGCTTTTCTCCTGCGTAGGGAGCGTTCGGAGACCACTGCAAGGATCTTCACTTATGTGCCCTGGTTAGAGAGGACCCAAAACACTTAGCAAAAAGACCTAACTAAGTAGATGAATGATCAAAGTTTAATCATATTTGGAGTCCCAGAAACTGATGAGGCAACTGATAAAGCAGTGCAGCGCAAACACGATCAGCTACAACGGAAATTCCTCTGTGATATACTTGGCTTATATGATGTAGCTTTGACGGACAAGTTCCGCATCCCAGAATCTACGAATTATATGGGCATCTGTCATAAGCCCTTTAAAATAACGTTCTTGCGTAAAGATATGATGAGCAGGGTCAAAACTCGTTGAGAAAGTAGCTGCAGACTAATGCCACGAGAACTAAAACTAAGCGCATCAAAACTACATATTCAACAGATAGATGCAACACAAAGTCCAATGGAAACACCACCGAGTCATTCAGTAGTTAAAATGTCAGAAACAAATGCCGACGATACTATATATCATTGTATTACAACAGCACAACCTCAAAACGAGCAGGCATCCTTGCAAGCAAAAGAGCATCACAAACCGACTCTGAAGGAGTCAGCCTAACAAATATTCTGCCATCGGCAAGCCTACTTTCCTACACCCCATCCTTGCTGAGAAAATCTACTATGAAATGCCTCTACACTAACTCAAAATATCTGAGAAACAAAATCGGTGAAACGTTCACCTGACATCATCGCCGTAACGGAAAGGTGGCTACAAAGTCATCAAACAAACAGTGAACCAGAATTACCCGACATGTCACTTAATCGATATGACCATGAAACGAGAGTAGGAAGAGTATTTTAGCCAAAACCTTCTGTGCCGTGAGAATACGGATCCAACATCGTGTTACGGGATACACTATGGTGCCCAGTTCGATTAGCTAACAGCGAAGACTGTGTTTTGGGAGTAGTATATAGCCCACCGTCTGCACAGGAAACTTACAATCCGACCCTACTCGACAGAATTCGCATGGTTACTTCCAGATTCGCTTGTGGATTTTCAATTATCGGTGACTTCAAATTACCGAATTTGCAGAGCAGTACCATTCACCCAGAACACTCCCTCGAGTGTGCATTCAGTGAGTTGTTGGACGATATTCTTTTTTATAACCACATTGCATGTAATCCACAATACCGCGGAACCGATGTACCTTCACTATTGGATCTCGTTCTGAAAAGCAATGAACGCGACATTGATAACGCTGCTTAAGAAAGTCCACTGGGACTAAGTGATCACGTCGTCATCCAGTTTGACTATCTGTTTGAAACTGTTGGAAAAAAAGGATCCCCTTAAAACAGTTAGACGCATCAACATTATGGCTTTGAGTGATGCTGTTAAAAACGCGATTAACTGCCAACCAGAATCCAGCAACGCAAATGAGTTTTTGATATGGAAAATAACTAATCGCGAGAATTCAATCGAAGTGAGCTACGAATTGGTCCTCAGGAACTCAAGAAAAACCTTGAATTTAAACTACGAAGCCTAACTCGTAAGTGGTCAAAGGTACGATACATTGCTTGGCGATACCATGGGCATAACCCATCATCAGAGAACTGGGAAACATTCCGTTTAATGCGGGACTAATTAAACGATTTTCTCATCTAAGGCAAGTTGTACTTTCAAGAAGAGATATCACTCATGATGGAGCTCAACACCAAAATACTTTATCATATGGTTAACGGGCATGCTAACGTGAAGCTTGGAGTTCCGTCCGCTGGACTAACAACAATCGCATCAGAAACTGTTGAAGCATTAGCATCGTTTCATTCATCTGTATTCACCCCGACAGAAAATGCAGTTTACAGCCAAAATCAAACCATTTAAACAACGGTTGCCGTGAGAGAAATAAACGTCACTTCGAAACGCGTCATTGAACCATTATTCAATCTAAAAACCAGAAAGCCTCCTACAGCCGATGAAATTACCCCGCTAATATTGAACATTCTATACAAACCATTTACAAACATGTTCGAACAAACACCGGCAAATGGGGCGATTCCTGCAGCTTGGAAATGCGGAATAATTTCTCCTATTTATAAAGGTCTGCTAATCGGTGACCTGCTGTTTGCCAAAGATTCAGCCTTTATTGCTCACTCCCAAGAAAACTTTAAGTTGCTAATAGACTGTTTTTCCCCGGCATGCAAAAATATTTGGGTTAGCAATCAGCATGAGCAAGACAAAGTCCTTGGTCAATAGACTGTATTGCCTCCAATCATCACTGTTGGAAACTGTCAGCTTGAACCAGTACATCACTTCACATATCTTGGTTCAACCATCGCAGATAACCTCTGGCTGCACACAGAAATTTATGAGCGGTTTGGCAGAGCATCTAGTATTTTGCCCCGATTGAACTCTCGTGTTTGAGTAACCGCAAGTTGATTGTAAAGACAAAGATAATCGTTTACAGCACGTGCGTACTAAATGCTTTACTGTACAACAGTAAAACCTAGACCACCCACGTAAGACACGAACGGAAGCTGAATGCTTTCCATCTAGGAAGCATCCGTCGTATCTTGAACATATCGTTGATGGACAGATTGACTAATGCTGATGTGATTTCAAAAGCTGGTCTACAGAGCATGTTCACCGTACTACGGCAGCGCCGCCTGCGGTAGTTTCACCACGTCTACAGAATGGGAAATTGTCGTATTCCGAAAGA
This sequence comes from Atriophallophorus winterbourni, assembly GCA_013407085.1. Lineage (NCBI taxonomy): Eukaryota > Metazoa > Platyhelminthes > Trematoda > Plagiorchiida > Microphallidae > Atriophallophorus > Atriophallophorus winterbourni. Next base: position 84,674 of record JACCGJ010001452.1, on the reverse strand, counting down.
TCTACTCTATTGTGAGTTGCAATTAGGAAGTCCACCATTGGGCACAGCACTTGCTGTAGAAAGAGGTTTGTAAAAGAGATATGAAAACACTTGGCATTGACCAGGCGAGTTGAGAAGAACTTGCTCTTGACCGCTCACATTGAAGGCATTGTGTAAAGCGTCGTCTGCAAGCTGGGGAGGAACAGATACAGCTTTTGGCTGCTGAACGCAGATAACGCCGCCGGCGTGTCTGTTCCTTCCGAATCGGACTGCTTATCCGTTCAAAAAGCTGTAGAACATGAATATTCATGCATTTGTGACCTATATCCATGGTCGACAACAACAACAAAGGTGGAAATAGCTCTGAAGTTTTTAATTACCGACTGTGATGAATTGAATTGTATTGAATTGAATAACCAACCCAAGAATGGAAGTGAGAACAAACCACGCTCACTCGAATTGCAAAGTATGTATTAATTAATGTTACCTCAACAACAAGAATTTGAATGACAGAATAATGGAATATTATTGATTGTTATTCAAACAATCATCACATCCACCGCAGTTTCCAATCATCCTCGGATTTGTGTAATCTTGAATAGGTTTGTTCCTCAGTCTTTCCAATAGTCTGACAGGTTCACTTAATTCAGTATTCTCGGAATACACAGTATGTGACAAGTTTGTTGCTTGTTCATCAGAAGCATGTCCATTGACTGCAGGTTGAATTGATTGAACACACGGAGGTTCCAGCGAACCGAATCGTCATCCACAGTTGCCAACAATTGTCTCGCTTTTTCAATGGCAGTAGTCGAAGTTGACAGTGAGGATTTTTCTCTAGCGGTTTTGAAAAGTACATTATCTGACGATCGTTTAGATGAGCTAGAAGGCAGTGCTGAATTTGCTTGATAAGATGAGTTCGGTGATTTATTTAAAATGGTATCTGATGTATTCTGAAGTTTGCTAACTTTGAAGCCACTTTCTTTGTAATGAAAACTAGATATTCCGTTTAAATCAATGACACGGGCGTGACAATGGACGTGTTAACAGGAGTAGCGCTTGAATCGGTTGACAGGGGAGTCAAATTTTCATCATCAAACAAAAAATCTCCAGCACGAGCAATGGCACTGTTAGAAATCGGTCTAACTGTCTTTCCGGATGCAGTTTAAAAACCCAGAGCGGCGGGAGCATTCTCCATACTATGATAGGATGTGTGAAAGTCAACGTTTCGTTTTCCGAAAAGCGGCATAGTTAAGGTATGATCATCGTTTGTCTGCATCAGAGCCTTGGCTTTTCCAACAGGTTCTCGGAGTCCATATGGAATAAGGCGGCGTTTGAGAAACATGGTTTCCTTCTACGTTAAGAGAAATTGGAGGAATTCGCATTCCACCAGTTGCTTGCTAACATTTTATTATAAGATTCTTTAATTTTGAAGTATCTTCAGACGATGTCAAGAGAGATAGACTGAATTTTAGAGCTTGCATTGCTTTCAGACCGAGAATAGATGGGCTGGTTTTAATGACAATGAATCTACAGGCAGCAGTATTGTTTTCATCTCGGATGGAGATCATACACGTTCCAACGACAGGAATAGAATGTCCAGTAATGCCTTTAATTGTGAGACTAGTAGGTTGAATTTTCGCATTAGGAGCAAACTGTTTTAGATCTGTCTGGGTAATTTGCGATTCAACGTTACCCGTATCTAGAATAAAATCAAAGAATGCGCCACTGGAAACGCAAGAGATGGTTTTACGAATATGGCAAGAACTGCAAGATGTCACGGCCAAAGATAATGATTAAAATTCATCATAAACATCGCTAACCTGAGCGATTTCGAATCAGTCCAATACGTTTTAGGAGTTCGACAAACGGATTGAATATGACCAGTTTTTCCGCACTTGCGACATTTGGCTTGACGGAATCGGCAAGTGTGGCTTAAGTGCAGTCTGCCGCATGACGCACATTTCTCAATTTTGATTGAATTCAAATGGTTATCAGTAACGAGACGATAATTCGGTTGTTACTTTAGCTGTTGACCTGCTATAGCGTTCTTCGCTCGTTCACGTTCATCTGTATTGAACATGACGGAACTTTCTGCTGGCGACAAATTTGTTGTTGCCAAGCGCGCATCTTGATACTGTTCACAATGACCTCTAACATCTTTGAGTGAAGGTTTTGGCAGTTTCAAGAGGTCATTTTGCAAAACACTGTCATTTATTCCAGCGATTAGGCGATCTTTCAATTGCATTTCTAACGAGTAACCGAAGTCGCATATCGCTGTCTCAATTAACAATTGTAGAATAAAATCGCGAATTCCTTGATTGGACTGACGCACCATTGAATGAAATTTTGCATGTTCGGTTGCTTCGAAATGTACAGGTTTCATGTGTTGCATTAAAAGCGCCTTCAGCGTTTCGTATGAAAGGGAAATGGGCGCATCCGGATAAGCCAAATTTTTTAATAACGTATAAGCAGATTTTCCGATTGAATTTAGAAAATGTACAGACTTTTTATCATTTTCTGCTTTCGGCTGTGTCATCCACCAAATTTCGAATCTTTTAAAATAATCTTCAATTTCTCGTGCATTTGCGTTTATGTCGAGAGGTTCCAAAATTGAATTCGCCGTAAAGAATTGCTGTTCGCGACGCCAAATGCGATGAATTGAATTGTATTGTATTGAATAACCAACCCAATAATGTAAGTGAAAAAAACCACGCTCACTCGAATTACAGTATTGTGGTGATTATTCGATTAACGATCAATAATACTCAATTATTTACCATCATTCATTCAACAATAATCAATAATACTGTTATTCAAGTTCTGATTGTCATTCATTCATTCTGGTTGTTATTCAATACATACTGTGATTCGAGTGAGCGCGGTTGTTCTCACTTACATTCCTGGGCTGATTATTCAATTCAATACAATACAGTTCATTACATTTGGCGTCGCGAGCAGGATAATTTCGTCATGGCAAATTCAAGTCTAGAACCTCTCGATATAAATTCAAATGCTCGAGAAATAGAAGACTATTGTGAAAGATTCGAAATTTGGTGTATGACACGACCGAAAGCTGAGAATGATAAAAATCGGTTCATTTTCTAAATGCAGTTGGAAAATCTGCATATACGTTAATCAAGAATTTAGCCTATCCTGATTCTCCTATTTCTCTTCCATACGAAACGTTGAAGACGCTTTTAATGCAAAACGTGAAACCTGTACATTTCGAGCCAACCGAAAGTGCAAAATTTCATTCCATGGTGCGTCAGCCCAAACAAGGAATTCGTGATTTTATTCTACAATTGCTAATTCAGGCAGCGAAATGCAACTTCGGTGAGTCGTTAGATATGCAATTGAAAGATCGTCTAATTGCTGGAATACATGACAGTATTCTACAGAATGAACTCTTGAAGCTGCCAAAACCCTCTTTTAAAGATGTTCGAGCTCACTGCGAACAGTATGAAGATGCGCGTGTGGCAACAACAGATTTGTCGCCAGCAGAAAATTCCATCATGTTCAATACACATAAACGTGAAAAAGCCAAGGCTCTGATGCAGACAAATGATGACGATACCTTAACTATGCCGCTTGGCGAAAAAGGAAACGTTGACTTTCATACATCCTATCATAGTATGGAGAACACTCCCGTTACTCTGGATAATCAAACCGCATCTGGAAAAACAAATCGACGGATTTCTAACAGTGCCATTGTTCGTGCTAAAGAACTTTTATTTGATGATCGAAATTTGACTTCCCTATCAACTGATTCAAGCGATACTCCTGTTAACATGTCCAGATCCGCCCGTATCATTGATTCAAACGGAAAATCTAGTTTTCATTACCAAGAAAGTGGCTTCAATGTTTGCAAACTTCAGGATTCATCAGATACCATTTCGAATAAATCACCGAACTCATCTTATCAAGCGAATGCATCACTGCCTTCTAGCTCATCCAAACGATCGTCAGATAATATTCTTTTCAAAACCGCTAGAGGAAAAGCCTTATTGTCACCTTGGACTACTGCCATTGAAAAAGCGATACAATTGTTGGTATCTGTGGATGATGTGTTGGGTTCGCTGGAACCCCCGTGGAGATCAGAACGTTTGTTGAACAAGCCGTACTGGGATTATACAAACCCAGGATCATTCGCAAACTGAGGTGGTTGTGGTGATTGTTCGATTAACGATCAATAATAATCAATCAATCATCACCATTCATTCAACAATAATCAATAGTACTATTATTCAAGTTCTGATTGTCATTCATTCATTCTGGTTGTTATTCAATACATACTGTGATTCGAGTGAGCGCGGTTGTTCTCACATACATTCCTGGGCTGATTATTCAATTCAATACAATACAATTCATTACAAGTATGTATTAAATAATGTAGGTTTTACAACGAGAACTTGAATAAGAGTATTATTGATTATTGTTGAATGAATTATGATGAATGATTGATTATTATTGATCGTTAATCGAACAGTCACCACATGCTGATATTTAAAACGTGTACCAAATGTATCTTGATCATAAACAAACTTTGTACAACTGTAGAGATTTACCAAATAAATCCAAACTTATAGATAATTTGAAATTTGTTTTGTTTTAATAGTTATTTGATATTTTCAAATTATCACGTTTCTGACCAGGTATCTTGGATTCCATCCGCTTTTTCTTTGAACGCCATACTGCACCATTTTTTTCGGATTTTGCTTTGTCCAGCGACTTACTGTCCTGTGCAACTGAACTGAAGCTCATGATTGAAACCAAAATCATAAGCGGTTTCAGTATTATTCATCCAAGTAAATTGTATGTTCTGGCGACAAGTTTGGGTACACGAGGCCACCCGTTAAATCTGGCCAAGCGACATATCAGGTCTAATGTTCGTGAGTACTTCTTTAGTGAAAGTGTAGTAAATTACTGGAATTATTTTCCCAAACAAGTTTGTTTCACTTCGGTAAGGGGTTTCAAGATTGGACTCGACTCTATGTGTGCTTCTTTATTTCCTGATTTTTAACCGTATATGAATAGTTGGTATGATCTGCATGTTGTTTTTGAAACTCACTATTGTTTCTCCTCGCCTATTGGTGATGAGAGTTTCTTTTGCTTTCCAGATTACTCATACCAGAAGAAATTTGTGAAGATATTGTTTGAAGTGGTGTTTGTATAAAAGCACAAGCCTGGTCCAGGCAAAGTGCCGCACAGTCAGAGACTGAACAAAACTATCTACCTTTCGACGATCCTGCCGTCATTCGTGAACAAAACTATCTACCTTTCGACGATCCTGACGTTTGAAGTGGTAAACATTCTTCTCTTGCATACCACCGAAAGAAATCTGGACGCTCGATTCTCTCGTTAGCTATTTACTGTCCTTCGCAAACTGAACTAAAGTAGTAGTAAAATTTCTCCTCTTAGCCTTTCAACACTATTACGCTATCCACGCGGGTGGTGAACACTTGGAACTCTACCGAAAGAGCTCCTGTCTCTACCATCTGAACAGCTATTCAAAAGCGCGTTGGATCAGCATTTGTTGAGACGGATGGACTTGATCCCCGGAGTGATACAGTGGTGTTCCTCTACTCTCAGGGTTTGCCTTGTCAGCAGAAGTCACCCATGTCTATTACTGTGATGAAGCTCAAACGGGATTTTATCCCTTCTGCTTTCGATTCAGAAGAAGAAGAATCGAATAACAGCGCATCTTCACCTGCTGCATGCGCCGAAGATATCAACGGGCAAAATTAAGTGGCTTTGGCAATAGTGGATGATAATTCAAACCATTTACCCGACAAGAATTCCAAAAGATCAATCGGTTTAACTTCATGCATTTTTGAAATCATACAACGGCATCACTTCATTATGCACTCATTTAACGCCCTCTCTGCAGCAAGCGTGCGTTCGGGGTACACAATGTGAAGCATATCTTGACCAACCCAGCATACAAGTTGCCATGGTCTGGTATTATCAATCCCCGAATGACCAGACCGCTAGCTCTCAGATTAGCTGCGCTGATCACAGCATTTTAGAACATCTCAGACAGGCCAACCTTCAGGCTGGAGCACAGCCGACGTAGTGCCAATCCATAAGGGAGGAGCTTCAGTAAGGCGTTTGACCGCGTGCCCCACCGCCGATTGCTCGTCAAGCTGGAGCGTTTGGGTATTCAGGGTTGTCTACTAAAATGGATCGAGGCATTCATCTCAGGGCGGTCAAACCGTGTCGAGGTGAATGGAGTTTTGTTTTCAGAGATGATAGCAGGCTCCGGAGTGCCGCAGGGATCTGTCCTTGGCCCATTGCTATTCAAAGTTTTCGTGAATGATATTCCGGACGCGGTAGCGATCGATTGTCTTTTATTCGCGGATGATCTGAAACTGTGGGCCTCTGTCAGTTCCTGCGATGGCCACAAGCAACTGCAACAAGCAGTTGATGAATTAGTCAGTTGGACACATCGCTGGTCACTGCCTATCAATGAGGACAAGACAGTGGTCATGCGCATAAACTCCGATGACACTGGTGGTGAATACTTTATTGGAGGTAAGCCTATTAGAGCGGTGACGGTCGAAAAAGACTTAGGAATTCTGGTTATGGATTCCTTGAAGTCGAAGGCTGACACTTGTCGGAGAATAGGCAGCGCTACCAGGATGCTCTGGGCGATTCGGCGTTCCTTTGCGTCCATTACACCGCAAATGTTCCAGATACTTTTCTCTGTGTACATTCGTCGTCTGTTGGAATATGGGCTAACTGTTGCATTTCCTCAGTCCAAAGGCGAATGCGACTCCTTGAAGAGGGTACAAAGGAGGGGCACTAAGATGGTTTGTGGAATGCGCCAACTGGCGTACGAGGATAGGAGGAGCTTGCTGAAACTCTACCCCCTAGAGCTTCGAAGGGAAAGATATGACCTGCTCCTGACACGCCGTATTCTTCTCGGTCAATATGGAGACGAGTTCCTCCCAGTACTTCCGATTAGTAGGTGAGTCCAGGACACGTGGACATGACTTTAAGTTGCAGAAGCCTAGAAGGCTGAAGCTGAGTAATGCGAGCACGCTATCCACGCGGGTGGTGAACACTTGGAACTCTCTACCGAAAGAGCTCCTTTCTCTACCGTCTGAACAGCTATTCAAAAGCGCGTTGGATCAGCATTTGTTGAGACGGATGGACTTGATCCCCGGAGTGATATAGTGGTGTTCCTCTACTCTTAGGGTTTGCCTTGTCAGCAGAAGTCACCCATGTCTATTACTGTGATGAAGCTCAAACGGATTTTATCCCTTCTGCTTTCGATTCAGAAAAGAAGAAGAAGAAGAAGAAGAAGAACTGACCTTGAACTCAGTGACTTTATGAACGCATAAGTAGCTGTTCGGTATTCATGGCCGAAGTAGGCAATGGGTAATGAATCCTGTCTAAATCGTCCAACCGTTTCGTAAAATGATACAACCGCTGAGCAGACTGTTCAAAGACGTTTATATTCGACCAACAGAACTGACTTTTCTCTCTAATTCAGATGGTTCATTTACCTCACTGGATGTCCTAATGATAAACAAGGCACAAAAGCCTCTACGTTTCAAAAGTTAGACCAATTTTTAAATATTGCGTTAGTCTTATGTACAGCTCCTATGAATTATTCTCTCTCCAAATGCAGGGGGACCTTAGCTTCTGGAGAATTTATCAAATTGTAAGCACCATTAGATCTGGTCATTTCCTCCAGAATTATCAAGTTCAAGCCATCGATTCCGGAAAGAAACCGCAGAGATTATTTAAAAATCCAGTTTCTTGACTGCAGCAGTAAATTTCTCCAAGGTAATCATTTTTGTTTCCAATGTTTGTTAATTCGTTAATTCCTGGTTTTCTGAATCTTGTGCAGAGAAACCTAAAAATTCGGTTTCGCTTTGTAATATGAGCCTTTGCTGTTTTCTTAGTTCTAGAATAAATGCATAAAATCAACTTAATCAGAGCCCTTAATTTGATAAGATCACACAAATGAATTGGTGTAGCAGAAGCATGTCAGACTTTAGATTGCACACTATTTACGTTGGTGTTAAATATTTAAGACATGCTGCCCAACGAGCTTTTGTTCACATCATCAGAAGATCACTTAAAACCTCGTGTCATCAGCATCTGTAGAGACGCTGGGACATAAATGCCAGTGCCCTGTATTGATTGTATTCTACCATCAGTGCTCGCTGGCGGAAGTCACCCATAATTCGTGTTGTGATGGAGTCTGGGTCGAATCTCAATCTTAATGCTTCAGGTCCAACGTAAAATATGTTCATTTGTAAAATGACTGATCTTATTCCGAATAATTTGATCGTTCATCATTTGTCTATTGAACCACTATCCGGTGCTGATTATAGATTTATCACCTCAAATAGTTTAAGTTAGGAAACGCCCCCTTACCGCTAATCGAGAGCAGCCTAAGTTATTCTGAACATTGAAACCGCGATCATTCTCATCCTCAATTGAATCGAAATGCTGACTCATCAATACAAGATGGATGGCTCAACATGTTAAAGCCTGCTTTCTGTACAAGTTGATAAGAGCTTGGTTAAAGTGTCTAAATTTAAATTGCTAAGCGGAATCAGTGAAATTTCTCACAGCTTTTGCATTCATCTAAACAAAATTTAATCTTCTATTTACATATATGTAGAAAATCATAAACCTGATCCAGACAAAGTTCTGTTCAGCCATAGACAGTACGTGGGCTGTGTTGTCAGGTTGCCAGGCCTAGACACATTTGGCTTGCTGTTACTTGACTACCGTGTTTGTGTCACCAATGTTAGTGACTAAAGGTAGCTCATGGTGCGCAGTTGTGCAGTACCAATTTGCTGGGCAGTTAACCTTGCTAAATTGATTTTCCGCTGGTAGTGAGCTGCATGCGGAAACTGCAATTTCTATTTTTATTCTTCAACCTTTCTAGGCATGAGAAACCTAACACTTTTTAACCACGTGCAGTCTGTGATTATGCGATACTACCCGAATTAAACTTGTTATTTCATATATACGTTCCAGTATTGCAGTATGCTTATATCGCGCTGATACAGGACGTGATGCGATGGCTTGTGTACCTCTATGTCCCATTGAGCTATGCTGGGTGGTGCTCTCCGGGCACCTTCAGAGCCACTTATGCCAGGAAGTTCAATGGATACAGGTCAGACGAATAAGGTCTTGACCCAATCCGCTGCCTTGCCGGTCAGGCTTTTTAGCCAAAGGCTTTGGTTGAGAACCCTTATTGTTTTCCTGTCTAGGCATGCGCGACTGGCAGTATCCCAGCCTGCGTAAAAACATGACTATAACTACAAAACCCAACTTCATACTCCATCGACCGTCGTGCACGATAAACAGGGTCGCCTTACATGCTGTGTGCAGCATGGCAGGTTAGCGAAAACCAGCTACTGCTGGCCCTACTCTTCGGCGCAGCACGTCTTACAGGCTGATGTCCGCGCGATCTGATATCGCAATGGCTAGTTACGCTTCACGATATGTCCTGAAACTGTGTTCAATGGCGGTCTTGCACTAAGCATCTTCTTGGAGTGTTTGCTTAACGTTGTATGTTGTCAAGCAGAGTGACGAGGAAAGCTTGCTATGATGCATGACCGTGAATGCATGTTCCATTCGAAATGTGGGCACCTAATTCCAGTTTGTTTTTGCTTACTCTTCAATATAACTCATAGCTATTTAAGTCCCACCCTTCCCCATGTTTTAGGATTTTACTTTGTCATGGTTGTGCGGCTGATAAACACTCGGTAGTGCTACCTATCTAATGAGCACGGATGTGCATTCGTGCAGCATTTCTGTGCTGTGAGGCTAACATCGTTCTAAATTGATTAGCCAACGGTAGTGAGCTGCATACTGAAACACGCTGGAGTCTATCTAACATTTCTATTTCTATTTCCCCCCTCATATCTGTCTCATATCCTGTTCTTTTTTTCCTCATATCTTTCTAGGCCTGGGCAACCTGACAGTATCTTAGCACACGTGCAGTCTGTGACTGTGCGCCACTTTGCCTGGATCAGGCTTGTGCTTTCATACCATACCATACATATCTGTCTAGGCCTGACAGTAATATCGCCCACGTGCAGTCTCTGACGGTGCGGCACTTTGCCTAGACCGGGCTTGGGTTTCCATTCATTCCATTCCATTCCTGGTAACCTGACAGTATCTTAGCCCACGTGTATTCTCTGATTGTGCGGCACGTTGCCTGGATCAGGTTTGTGCTTTCATACCATACCATATACCGGTGTAATGCTGTCTCTGATAATGATGGTGATGCTTATATCGAGTCGAGGAATCGGAGCGCAGAACCGTAGCACACAAATATTGCTTGTTGTTTCGCTGTCGGGAAGCGAAAGATACGTCGTGTAAAATATTTATTATTGAATGCTTAGCTGCTGTTTTCGAGCAAAATCAGTTTCTTTCGGTCAAACTGGTACAGCGATGTTGCTAAATGGTTTGAGTCAAGACCCGTTTGCTTTTCATGATCAAGTAGCCGCTTTATTTTTCAGTACGTTTTATTCCTTTTCTTTTTGTAGATTAACAGTTGAATACTCACGGTTTCTATCAGCTGTACAGTTTTTCTAACTCGTCAACATTAATTGTTGAACAATATTTGTGTTAAGCATTACTTGCCCCTTTATGCAATCCTGCAATACTTTTTGTTGTACGCGTAACTCCTTTCCAAACGTTTAGCACTGCGATGTTCAATTTGTAAATATAAGCACTAAGATCTATGCTCCATCTTTAAACCGTTGCTGCAAAGAAGATGTCGGATTTTTTTAAAAAAATTATGTACTTTGTGATCAGTTACTGTAATTAATTCATGTGCAAATAAAGATTTATGTCAGTACTTGACAGCCCAGTAAACAGCAACCGCCTCACGATGAGTCTGAGCATACCTTTGTTCCGCTTAATTCAGTTGACCTGGAGTACACAGTACATGACCATTTTGCTCTAAGAGCATCAATTCCATAAGGAAATGCATGTGTGATTAGTACAGAACAAGAATTCGGTGTAAATGGCTTAATTACATCACTGCATTGCAGTATGACTAAATGATCATGAAGTGCCTTTTCATGTTTTCCAGTCCACGTGAACGTTGTGGCATTTAGTAACAAAACGATGAATTAGCGCCTATCGAAAAATTGGAAATTAACAGAATAATAGTGTAACACTTCCATTACTGATCGAAGTTCATTGAATGAATTTCATGATTTCATGTCCAGCAGAATTTTAAGGCGAAGTTTATTAGAAGATACACGGTATCCAACACAATCGATCTCATCGACATCATTCACATTATAATGTTTGAAACGAGAAAGCAGAGCTAACTGGCTCCGATTGTGGAAAGAATTATCGGGTGCATGAATAATATTAATATCATCTTGATAAAATTGAACACCTGGGAGACCATTAACAATTTTGTTCATTACATCTTGAAATACAGTTGGTGAAACGGATAATCAAAACGAAGGGTGCTTGTATTGTGCGTTTCGCTTAGACTGAGTTTATGTGGATCAAAGTTATGATCGGGCTCATCGTAAAGCGCTTGCTGTTTACTGGGCTGTCAAGCGCTTACCCAAACATTTGGACATGAATTCACTATAGTAACTGATCGTGAAGCACCTACATTAATTTACAATTCGACGTCTTTCTGGACCAAATCTACTGCAGCATTGGTTAAAGACAAAGCTCTCGGTGCCTATAATTACACCAATCAACATCGCAGTACAAAAAATTCCGTATGCAGATTTCTTATCCCGTAATGCCATGACTTGCGAAAAAACTGGCAATACCGATTGCTTGTCGGTTCAACCGTTTGTATTACTCCGTCTAATACGCAACGCAACATAACGTTATGACTCTTTGAATCAGCGCCTATGTAGACAGAAATTAGCATGCACAAACTTCATTAGTTATGTCGAATATAGTTAATGTTGAACCATTATTTTCTTGATTTAATCTTCGGCTCTGAGTGACGTCGTTGTGTTGGTGACATGAAGCTTATTGGACTTGAGAAGATGATAAACATAGCAACGAAACCGGCTTTATTTGGGATAGTGCAACTTCGATCAAACTTCGTTTTTTGGGGGTTCGATCAGTGGTATGTTGTTGATTGCTTTGATAAGCTTGCTTTCAGGAGTAATGATGGAAACGGAAAGTGGGATGTCGTTCTGTTGTCGCTCTATTCTCGCAGAAAACTTGTTTGAATACGCATTTCGTTCGAGGTATAGACGTCTCATTCCAATGTCGTACACTTCTACGTTAACATTTAATGCCACGTTTATTTAATTTATCACCATTATTCTATGTCAATGGAGCATTTAATACTTGTTACCGATGTAGTATTATCCATGTTGGTGATAAAAATCTGTGAAAATCGAAACTTCCCACTTGAATTGAATCAGTTACCACTTTTCGAGCTGTTTGTGTTAGCTATCCACGGGCTTAGTTATAAGATCGAGTAATATTATGCATTTTAATTGCTCCCAACTACGCAGGTGAACGGTTAATTACATGCTGTGTATGGCCAAGTCAAGCTGTCACAACCTTCCAAAATATCGATTCTGATTCCTGCAGCTCGTTACCAAGCCGATATACAGACTCGGTTCCTGCCAGCCCCCGACTTCCTACCGACAACAATTTCAACTTCTTGAACATTGACTCTCGAGCGCTTGATGACAACATGGACAGACGCTCTTCCCGCTCCAACGATTGTAGTAGTCATCTGAAGTCGGGAATGAAGTTACGGTCAAGCTTGAGTAAGGTTCAATCCTTTCGTGATTTTTTCACTATTATGGTGTAATTCCCTTACCTGACTGCTGAGCATGATTGTGCATCGAAAATCGAAAACGTCTCAATTTTCACCCACTATAAACGCTATCGCTGCTTTTAGCTGTATAATTCTGTAAAAATGAATTTTTAGGGTAAGTTGCATTTTTCTAATTGGAGTTTCCTGTGTTTTCATTTGTGCATTTGAGCACCATCTTCAACATGTACACCAGTGTAGCTAACGATCGTCTGTGTTTGAGAACTAACTGAACATATTTTCTGCTCAGCTGTCTACGTCTGGGAACCACCATTATCTCAGCCAATGCATTATCCATCAGGCCATGCGGTACGTTGCTGACCTCGTGCCCCTTTCATTCATGTGCTCATTACATTTCGATGCAAGCATATGATGGTTGGCACAATTAGCTAAATCGATGCAAATTGTTGTTATGAGTGTTTGAGCTTAAACCCGGATAAGTTTATTTCCAACAAAAACTGATATAAATGCTCATTTGCATGCATTTCCACCACACACCCCACAACCGGTTTAGTGCTATTTGCGCTCATCAGGTCGGGACAGTAAGATCAGGATCCGCATGCGCTTGAATGCCGCTGTTGGACAAGGTTGGTATGACCGACCTGTTCAATCACATGTGCCCAAACACATGCAGATGGAGTTAAACCGGTGATCATGCTCATTTACATGCATTTCAATCAGACACACTGATCTTTTTTCCTCTGCCCACGATTCTCTGCATTGTCTGTATTCACGCTGGCAATTCCATATCTTAACTATTTGATTGGGCTAATGGTAAATGTTACCGCAGTGTTGTCCTTAGTGGAATAAGTTTCACCAATGAATTCACAATCCTTAGCTAACATGTCTACACTGCTCACTGCTCGACCTCTTACCACTCATGTACAATTAATTACTTTGCAACATCAACCTTGGCATGTTTACTTTCCAAACGCGTATCCTATTTCGCTGGCAACTTATAATCCTATACAATTAGTTGATTATCCCCCAAAGGTGGATAGGCGACGCTCCTCACCAGCAACTTATTTGCACCATCAATTTTTCAGGTAAAGCTGAGACATGATTGACCGCTTATCGACTAGCAGCAACGTTTAGGTTCGAATAAAAAAACGTTTATTGTTACCCCTTCTTTTTACTTAGTTGCGTTGTAATAAGTATAGCGCTCGGTTTTAAGCGACACATTTGCATCGATTCAGCAGTTTACAAGTTGCCACGAATTTTGAAACGAGTTTACATCTCATAGAAATCAACGTTCGACCAGACAAACTTTGAATTAGTTTTTATATTTCCCACTCATACAGCGAAAAAACCGAAATTCACGGCGCTTCCAGGTGCTGCCTCAGAATATCCTCGCAAAGTGACCCTGACAAATGAATTGGCCCATCAATTGTGGATCGTGGTTTGCTTCGTGTTGTTTGCGGTCTGTCTCACTGGCATTTGTCTTCCGATTGTTGTGGACGATATAGCGACCGTAACTTCCTGGTTTCGATTAACTCGAACTAAATTTACGAAACCCACACATCTTGCCCCCGTGGGCCAGTCCTGCTCACGGTTGATCTTCACTTCACCAGATGGCACGCAGACCGAGAATTGTCAAGACACAAAAGCACCAGGGGCGTCGAAAAATGAGTTTTCGAAACACAGCAGATTAGCTTTATATTATTTACAGGCAGCAATGAACAATTTCTTCGAAGCAGTTTATTCGGTCAACCTCGTGAACGTGTGCGCTAATTTGTCTTGGTTTTCTTTAGGTAAGTACTTTTTTTATTTTTTTACAACCATGGAATATGGTTCCTAAAACGTACTTTGTATTTTCACCTGTCGGTGTATCGTGTGACAATATAATAGACATTATTTAACCTTGATTATTTTTTCAAATAGATGCACATACCCGAATTCATGAGCCTGGAGCCAGGCAAGGTGTCGCTCTTAGAATTTACGTGGGTTGAAATATCGTCAGTTTGCGTAAACACACACGGAAAATTTTATTACATTGAGACTGTGATATTTTTTGGTGGCGAGTTACTTTGACCCAGCTTCGTGTAAATTTCGGTCTACTTTTACTATGTATTATCTATAAAATCACAAATCTGATCCTCAAAAACGTGCCACTAAAACTGTGTAGTGGTATTGGGTGATTTCAATGCTAGAGTTGGCGCAGATTACGAGTCGTCGCAAAACTGTATCGGAAGGTTCGGAGTAGGTAAAACCAATGAAAATGGACAACGCCTTTTAGAACTGTATGGTATGAAAGCACAAGCCTGATCCAGGCAAAGTGCCGCACAGTCAGAGACTGCACGTGGGCTAAGATACTGTCAGGTTGCCCAGGCCTAGACAGATACGAGAAATAAAATAGAAATCGTACTCCTCGCCAGATCATATCTAAGCGCAGACGGTGACATTGACCATTCGTTGGTGTGTGCAAAACTGAAGTTTCCCCAGGCAAGATTTCACCGCACCAAATTGTCTGCTAAGCCATTCGTTATGGGCGATTTGCGAAAGCCTTCACAGCCGAGTTCAACAAAACATATCCACTCGAATCGGCTTCAGAAAACTGGGAATCCCTAAAATGCTGTGTTGGAAGAGAAACGGTCAACATTCTTGAATTTCCAAGGTATACCAACAGATCAAAACTTACGACTTCTAAGAGAAGCCAGAAATAAGGTCCAACAGACTGCAAGACGATGTGCAAGTGACTATTGGGCGGAAATTAGCCTCCTTATCTTAAAAGCTGCTGATACTGGAATTTTTCACGGTATGTATGATGAGATCAAGAGAGCCATTTGTCCAAACTTAAAACGGCTCACATCAAGTCTGTATCTGGTAACCCAATTTTCGAAAAATACTCGGCAGATAGTAAGATCTGTAGAGCGCTTTTTCTCTCTCTACTCTAGGGACTACGGTTTTATCGCGTGCACTTGAGCGGTTGTCAACCATTAAACACCCCACTCTTGATGAGCTCAATAGGGCAATTGACCGCTTAGCTAATGGGAAGGTCCCTAGTGACGACGGAATTCCACCTGAACTCATCAAATGCTGTAGTACAACATTATTACATCCTCTCCATTTGCTTATTTAGTGCTGGCAGTAGGAGCGTGTCCCACAAGAGATGCGAGACACGAAGATCACGCCGTTTAAGAATAGGATTGATAGAGGCGACTGCAACAATTTCAGTGGAATCTACCTTCTGAATGTTGTAAGCAAATTGTTTGCTAGAGTCTTACAGATCCGGCTACAAGTTTTAATTGAGAGCGTTTACTCCAAATCTCAATGTGGCTTCCGCAGGTTAAGATCAGCCGCTAACTTGATCTTCTCCCTGAGACAACTTCAAGAAAAGTGTCGGGAACAGCGTATGACATTATACGCTGTTTTATTGGTTTAACGAAGACAATCGACTACGTCAACAGGGAGGGTCTTTTGAAAATGCAATGTAATGTTTCTTGTAGCGTCTCTCACGATTACCATCACAAAATACGATGTATGTTTGAAAAAACTATGAGAGGCTCAATTCACGAAAAATATTATAGATTAAACCACTCGTGACCGCGCTAAAAATTGGATAAACATTTGGCAAATAGGATTCGAAATCATTGGAATTCGATCATGTTGTGAGCTATGGCACTATCAAAGGTTTCCTTCGGTCTGAAAACAACTCGGTTTCACCAAAGCCTTTGGACCTACTACTACCTTATTTACATGGCATAATTTTTAATGTCTGCGAATTGTGTGAAGACGTGCAAGTTCGATACAGGGTTTTTAGAAACCACTTACGTGCTGCCAAACGCCCATCAATACCCGCGTAACCCCGACTGTCGCGCCTAAACAGACTGTTTTCTTAGAGTGGATGAGCGCCGAAATGTATATGCAATTAGCGCATACCTCTCGAAGGCAGGCGGAATTTGATGGAATAGTGAATTTTTTGTTCCTCAATTCTTCATTCACAAAGATCTAGAACGATTGTAAGGTTGCGCTCACAGCCTTATACGCAACATTCTTGTCTTCTCTATGTGACAAACCACGAACGACTACGAAATCCATCCAACAGAAGTACAATTGAAGGTTTTTATCTCATTGCACCTTTTGCCATTCTTTTTGCAACGACTAGATGCCGAAATTCGCTGTTCCCGACACAGGTTTATTCACGGACCACCAATGTCACTACGCGACGTAAATAAACAAATCTGCACCGCGGTCGGTTCGTCTCTGCTGTTGTCTGATAACTAAGCGCATTCCAATCATCAGCCACAAGCGGTGTGTTACTGGAAGGATTGTCAGTGACCGATGATTAAAGCTGGTCTTTATATTCGTGTTTTGTAGTCAAATCGACGGGACCGTTTTGATGTATATCGACGCAATCGTAATCACTTCATTGGGTGACCTCAAAGGCGGACGACCACCACGAGTTATACTATTGATTTAATGCTGTTTGTGAGTTGGCGGTGATACGCTGCCTGAGAATTAAACCATCAGCTCGAATCAAGTTTTCGCTAAACTGTCAGAAACTTACTACGATGCCAAACAGACTATGCTTGCTGAATAGGATCGGGTATTATAGGGTTCTAGACTTCATTGCTTTATAAAGCTGTTTTGAGTGAGCTTCGCAATTTCAAGCGCTAAACGGCTCGTGGCGTTCAGTGGCAAAGCAGATAAGACATTCGACTTGTAATCAGACGGACAATGTCGGAATATCGCCGTACTTTCGCAATTCAGGAAGCGTGCTCTCCACCATACCGGTTTGTAAAATAGAAAATAGCTGCGACAGTCTAGCATTCTGTCGAGTGGGTGAAATCGTATGATCTCTACAGCTTCTAACTAAGGAAACCTGAGTTAACTACTTTCTCTATACAATCCCGGTCGCCTGGTAATGAATAATCGATACACACCACCACAGTAATCGCCC
Source organism: Atriophallophorus winterbourni (assembly GCA_013407085.1). Taxonomy (NCBI): domain Eukaryota; kingdom Metazoa; phylum Platyhelminthes; class Trematoda; order Plagiorchiida; family Microphallidae; genus Atriophallophorus; species Atriophallophorus winterbourni. The sequence goes on along the minus strand of JACCGJ010001452.1, from coordinate 67,002 downwards.
ATGGAAGTGATCTCCGGTTACTATTGGCAATATCAACGAATACTCAGTTTTTAATTATATATTATTCAATAGGCTATATTTGGGCGTGCCATTTGTGCAGTACTCCGCAGCTAAAGACCATGTTTGATTGGTTAGAAGAAGAAGAAATTGACTTTATTCATAAAAACGAATCTTCAGCAGTTACAAAAATTTCACCAAATAATTTAAAACAAATTGACCGACAGGTCCCGATATCGATTTGCGACTGAACGATGTTTCTTTTCCGTCTTGATTGATAATTTCCACATGTGATCCAGTTTATTAACAAATGGTGTAACCAAAAGTTTTGAGACAAAAGTGCCACAACAATTCCCGATATCTCGTAATTCGTTCAAAATTGCGCGTCGAAAATTGACCTCAGTTGATACAAAAAATGATAAATTTTGCCCACATCTAGCGTTGACATTTAACGAAAAATTTTGAAAAAAACCTGCGGAGAAATCAATTTTATGCACGGCCAATTTGAAGGCCCCGCTTAGCCAAAGCTGCATACCAAAATACGCTTAAGACTCACTATCCTTTTCTCGGTCTAAATCTGTCTAAGCCTAAGCAACCGGACAGTATCTTATTACACGCGCATTCTCTGACTGTGGAATTCTTTGCCTTGATTCAAGCTTGCGGTTTCGTACATATAACATAGACTGAGTGAACTCCACTATCATCGGCAAATATGAACTTTAACTAAGTGGATATATCGTTTGTTACACACGTGATTCGTTTTGTGCAATCTGGATAATCGATTAAACGGTTCTGTGACTATTCGCTCTATCCAGAGTCACGTGAACTCGCTCCATATTTGAGGTCTTTCTACAACATTTATCTCTACGTATCAAATACTGCGGGTTTATACTAAATCATAATCCGTTTGCATTGACTTACTGATCAACCGCGTACTAGTTGTTTTATTGTCTGCTCAAGTGATCGTGCTTTAAGCGATCGAAAATCTTCGAAAGCGTTATAATGAAGCGATGTTTTTAATTGAAGACAATTTAAATGACACCTGCTATTTTTGTGGTTCTCTAACCTGAACTACCGCTGCTGACTTCTTTGTAGAAATTTACCACTACCTTTTTATCGACAGCAATATTAGTGTACATGCTGTTTTAACCGCATTACGCATGATGCACCAAATTCTACCTATCTAAGGATGTCCATACATCGATCAAATTAGTGCGTTGGCTGTCACCATGTTGAGTCAGCTTAGTTCTCTTGAACAAACTTTGCTCAAACATAATTTCTCACCAAGTTCCGGTGTAAGTTGGGTGTTTTTCAAAAATGCTGGCTACATACCTGTATCCCACGAGTTTGCGTTATGATGTCATTTGCTGCGTTCGCTATCATAGAAACCGGAAGTGTATACCGGTGTGTTACCTCCGAACTCGTCCCACGGCACTAAAACTCCTAATCCTTCACTTATTGCAACACTTTTAGCATACTAAGTAGCGATCGTTTTTTTTCTGAAATTACAAATTAATTTGCTGTTCTAATTGGAGATTCATATCATTTGAATTTTCTAACCCTTATCTCTTAGTCAATGACTGCCAGTATCACTGCCTCCCTCTTATGTTTCGTCACAGAGGTGCATTTATTCTTAACGCATACTTTTTAATTTCATCATCATCATCACAGGCAGCATTACTCCGGTAGCGCGTACCGAATGCTTAACTGCCACACAACCATGAAAAAGTGAAATCCTAAAAGTTGGGGAAGGGTGCGACTTAAATAGTTACGGATTCTAAAATTATCGTTGATTACCCCTAGAGGACTATTCGAATCAAGCTTGTAATTATGCTGATGCTGGAATTACGGTAGTTATGTGACTTTCAGCGAATTGATACACTCATGGAGTGTAACACGCACTATGCCTCATCTATTGCTATCATGGCCTGCTTACGATTGGACCGATAGACACTCTCTGAGCGTGACGGTTGGTTTGACTCGGGGTTTGCGTTTCCATATAGACGCTAAACTATTACAGGCATGTTAAGGGCTCTTAAATTTTATCAACATTTCAATCTCGTAATTAATTGGTTGGGCGCAGTTTACATAAATCGTTCCGTCCTACGAGGATTGAATGTTTGTTTGAATCCGTCTCGCGTTTCCATACGGACACACTAAACTGGATGTAACCGACAGCTTGCTTTGATCTTACTGTTTGTAGTCTATTGGACTGTGTGGTACCTTCTGGCTCAAGTCTTGTTCTTTCATTCATTCGCTTTTATATACACACATTCATTCATACATACATTCATGTATACCGTTTATCGTGTAGTGTCAATTTCGTACATTAATTGCATTTCGCCCAAGTTTGTAATGACTATTTTAATGTTACCACTCGGGAATTCAAACGTATATCAAATTATCTAGTTGCTAACGTCGCTGAGCCTACACGCCTGTGACGTTTCAAGTGTTTTTTTGAATGTAGCGTTCACGTCATCACCATCATTGACAGCATTGCATTGGTAACAAGTAACAAGTGCTTAACTGCCATACTACCACGACAGTAAAAAATTTATAAAAGATATGGGAAGGGTGGGATCTAAAAATCTACTGAACCTATGAAAGATTAGGCACAGGCACATTGGGATGACGTGTCTACACCTTGAGTCGAACATGCATTCAAGCAAGTGTTGTGAACGCATCATAACAATCTTTCCTCGCCACTTCACTTGACAAAAGACGATTAATCAACCACTCCAAGAAGATGTCTACATCAAGACGGCCACTGGACACGATTCTGAGCCATATTACTAAGGGTAAGAAGCCACTGCGAATTCGGATCACTTGAACACTAACCTAGGAGATGGGTTGTATCAACCGCAACTAGTTTAACAGTCAAAGCTTTCATGTTCTTGAGCCAAGTCAAAGTCTAGTCATCCTGTGTTCACACCTCCAACCACTGTTCAAATACACGACTACAGCGTGATTTCGAGTTTATCGTCTAAACGGCTCAAGTTTCGCCTATTATCCTCTCAGATCGATATTCTTATTTTCTTTCTGCAGATATGACACTTGCGTTAACATTCAAAACAATTTTTTTCAATTCACAATCCCTACAATTTTCATAATTTTTGTGATTTGTAAAAACGTTCAACTACAAACCCGTTTACGAATATTTGCTTTATTTTGTTTGCAGGTTTGTTGATGATGTATCTGTTTCTTAGGCCCTAGTCAGCGGTCCTTTGTTCTTCCAATTCGACTTGTGTGCCATCCTGTGATGCTGCTACCGTTGTCTTTGTCACAAGGGGCGTGGCTGCTGTAATTTATCGTCCATCGTATTTGTACTAACTTTTGACCAGTTTTTCTCTCGGCGAAACTCTCTGTGACTTATTTATTGTCATCTTGGTTTCTTCGTACCTACCTTTCAGATACATATTTCCAGTGAGATGTCTTGTTTTTTCACATTGCGGCATACGTTGGATGGGGCGTTATTTGACTCGCTAAAATTGAAACCTCCCACCCGCTTCGGTAAAGCTTGATTGTCACTGGTCTGCCTCGCTAAGGTGGCTACATTCACAGTAAATTATGCTCCATTGAATTCACGCTAACTCTTTACCTTTGAAAATGCAGTAATCGAACAATGTGTTTGTATCAAAATAATCATTTGCATGCTTTTCCGTCACACGCACACCACGACCGGTTTCGTGCTGTTTGCACTCATCAGGTAGGGACAGTAAGATCAGGATCCGCATGCGCTTGAAACAGTGTTTGTATGTTCCTTCATTTGTTGTAACCGGCTTTTTCTCTCTGGACTGTCTATCTCCGCCCACTAAATTGCTCTGTAACAAGGGCACTGTGTGATTCGTTATTTCTGCACACACATCTATGGTCGACATCGACCGAAGGAGGCCAACGGGCTTCCAGCTAGGCCAAGTACCACACAGTTAATAACTCCACGTTTGGTCAACCGGTATCTTGTTGGTTAGGTCTAGACAAGTATGTATCAGATAATGGGCCTGAGACTGCCTGCTCGACGATGTGTTGTCACAAGCACCTCAACCATGTAAACATGATGATAAGTTTCCGCAAACCATCCTTTTGTGTAGGATCACGTTGTACAAAATATAGCCCAGATACATTATCTGGTAATTAAAGTATCGTTCATCGATTCATCCAATACCGATTTTGTACTTCTGTCGGTTTTGCGCGCTTTCTCTCATTGCGCCCGACGTCCGGTGGTCACAATTGGATCGGGTTCCTTGAGTGTACCAATTCGAAACCCCACATTTAGCATTTGTTTAGCGCAACCAACCATGGGTAAGTGAGCCACATAACATTTGACCCGGTGAATCTCTCTTAAACTCCGTAGGTGTTTATGCAATACAAAAAATGTTAATTCACTGATTGATCTGATTTGAGTCAGTACATTACGCTTGAGTATTTCAAACGCCGTCCAGTTGCATATCTTTTTTTATCAACTTGTGAAATTCGGTGCGCTAATTTTTATTGCGGCCTTATGCCTTCACGCAAAGCGATCTTCCCAATATCCTCGCAGTCCGTGACTCGATCAGTTTTGTGCATTCGTCTATTGGTTTTCGACACACTAATGCTGAAAAGGATACTTTTTTGTTTTGATAACCTTCCCTAAAGGCTGTTCCAAAGTCAGGCTTTGATCAGACTTCCGTGTTGAAATTTGACTCCGAAATGTCGAATATTACACAATCTATGTACAGTGGAACCCAGGCACAACGAATCGCTGGGGAGAGAGTAAAATGTTCGTTATAAGCGGAGTTCGTTGTAAGTAAAACGCATTGTCAGACGTGATTTTTGCGCCGTTTTTCTGTACACGTGTAAACAATAAATTAGTGAAGAATGTCTTAGCTTTGTGTTTCTGCATGCGTCTAATCCATTTGATGAATAGATGATGCCACAGCACACAGATCACAACATTAATTCCAAGTTCATGTTAATAATAGTAAACTTATTCTAAAACGAATGACGTGAATGTTTCAGAGAGTTGCTTCTTCTGCTGCAGGAAGGTGGACAGCGTTGATTTTGCTATGCTATATTTTTTTAGCAATTTCTGATTTTGTCATTTGGCCATTCTCAACTTCAGCTAATATTTCCCTTTTTTCTCTAGGCTAAACTGCTCCCGTTTTCGTTGTCTGTCAGCCATCGTGTAACTGTAAGAAGGAAATGAAGTGTCTGCCTGAGTGATTGCAATTTGTCATGAGTCTGTGATTACCAATCAGAGAGAATTCACGTTATTTTCTTGTGCGTGCGTGCGAGTCAGTTAGCACACTGTAGGCTAGGCTGCCTGTGTCTCGCCAAGCTGTGTCAGTTCTATTCTTAGCGCACTGCAGGCCACTCTTGACGGAGCGTTGTGGGTTAAAGGCAAGACAAAGCGAGCTCGTTGTATGTTTGAACTTTATTGAACAAACATAACTGTCGGGAACGTGCACAGTGTTCGTAATAAGCGAGATTCGTTGTACGAATGTTTTAAATAGGCTTACAAAGAAGGAATTTATTTGGGAAATCATGGTGTGTTCGTTCAAACCGGGAATTCGTTGTAAGCGAGTTCGTTGTAGGTGGGTTCCACTGTATTTATGAAATTGGCTATTGGATCATAATCGTGCGTGCGATTTAACTTTTCCACTGACCTCTCTCGAGGGGACGTTATAACTGGGGTTACATTGTGTATTTTTTTCCAAATGTCTGCGTTACTCACGATTGTTTCGCTTTGTTTACCGATTACCGTTGTTATTCAGTATGTGAACGAAATTCCACCATGGCAGCATCATACTTTTAGTTCCGAATTCATAGCAAGTGATTGAGAATTATCTGCGAATAAATTCTGCTCTGTTTAAGCAAACTTCAACACGGTTTCTTGTATAACTCAGGATTAGTGAACATACTTTCAACTGCCGTGGTGCTGAATTATTGTCATTCGCATCAAGTCTGGTGACCAAAAGTTTCCGCTCCAGCACTCGTGTTCTTCATTTACAAATGGCCTGATGTGCTCAGTTACATGGTGAAGGGTCTTGATCTCCTTGCAATTTTATGGATTTATTTGCGATTCGTGCGAAATTGGCATGTAGACATGTGATCTACGAGATATTCGCTGTCATAATCCATTCTCTACATTGATGATGACGACGAAATAATACATTCTTCAACACCGCGGTAAAGTCGAGCAAATTTTTTTATAATTTAAATAAGAATTTAAAAATAAATACTCAGATCTGTCAACTAGTGTTCATTAGAGGACGGGGTGGGCTGTTGCTCGACGGTGATTTGTATTGCGTTTTGCAGTGTCTGGGAGGTGGAGTAAGATGGGGGTGGTGTCGAAGGGATTGGATCAACTTGCCTTCGAATCGTTTCATTTCGAGGTTGAGACGAATTAGCCTCGACCGCAACAGCAGTGCTCACGATGGTGCTGGTTGGATGGGCGCTTGTGATAGCTCGGTGTGCTAGTCGGATTGACGGTGGCGGTGTGTCGGAAGGTTGAACGCATTCGTCGTAGTTTGGTAGCTTCGGAAGCATTGAAGGAGGAAAGATGTCCATTACCGATAGCGCTGCGAAGGTAAACCGAGAGACCGTTTCACATAATCAGAACTTTCAGCTGATACACCGTAATATATTTATTAGATAAGGTCACAAGTGATTGACAACATTTTGACATTACGTTCTTTCTTCGTAAAATAAAATTCCGCAGGATTGAAAAACAGGTTGAATAAGCGCTGAAGATACTCCCGCTGTTGTAACCCGGATTTACACTTGATCACCCTGTGAGACGGTACTGAACTGGATTACTTTAAAACTTGTTGATATCACTTTTTGCCCGTTGTTTGCTGATCACTTTGTTGAAAAAACTGTATTCAGAGAGAGATATTTGCATATATAAGTAAAATATTCGTCCTTTGTGTGTGACTTGATTTGGCACATGCTTTGAGACATTATCATACGCCGCTTACCTGATTAGTTGAATTAGCTCGATTCCAGTCGAGGTGATCATGAAGGGTAAGTGTGCTAGCGTTCCGACGTTGCGCAAATTATTGATTTAATGAAACCGTGGAAATTATATATATTTGTGTGTTCTAATACAGCGATCTATGCGGATAATGAGGTGCTAGCTATCTTTCTATACAAAATCACACTTTGGACAGAAAACTACATCTACCTTGGACACTGTTTCAAGTCTCAATGAGCCTAGCCTACTATCTCCACCTGATGACGACAAACAGCCTGAAACCGGTAGTGGTGTAAGGGGTGGGGATATGAGAACCACAGTATATTGGCCCTTTATAAGCGCCTTGAGTGCTTGACCAAGAAACACTTTGTGATTCTGTATTTCAACATTGTGGTTCTTTATAAGAACCCCCTACAACAGTGACATACAAGTATAACTTTGGGCACCACTTTACCACTGTTTCAAGTCTCACTGAATCTGATTTTACTGTCTCCAACTGATGACGGCAAACAGCCAGAAACCGGTAGTGGTGTAATTGATGAGAATGTGAGCAACATCTCATTTCGTAGAAATGCTCTGACAATTCTGAATTCTAAATCATAGATATTCCATATTGCTCGATCATTATTTAATCTGAACCATAATAGGACATGTTCAGGGTCCGAATATTTTATCACAATCTTGATTTCTAAATCAATCAGTTCTATAAATCACTCAGTCGTATAGATCCAATGTCGATCTTCAATCTTGTGCGTTAGTCGATAGCGACGTTCGACTTTAACAGAAAAGAAATTGTTTTAAAATTAGAATTCTGAAGCATAGGTCTTGATGTCCTTGTTCAAAAGCCAACTATATCAGACATTTTGAATGAGTTCCCAAGGCTAACAACTGGTTCGCTCTCTTTGTCATCATGGTACAGGTCATTAAGTTGAATTTTTGTATTGGCGTGTGGGGGTCTTTTAAAAACAAATCAATCTACTTCATACAAACTATTAACTATTGTATCTTCTAGTGAATGCGCTTTGTACCTTCAAACTGCAATTTCTACTGCAAGATATAAACCGTTTAATATCCTCACTAATTATTTAAACTAAACCGCTTAATATCGTTGGCTGCATCAGCAAATTGTGTGGTTAATAGTGTTGAATGCTTAGCTAACGAGATTTCGGCTCATATTAGCGGTTCGGCTCATACTAGCGGTTGTGTTTCGTAATTTAGGCTTGCTATGGTTTCAGCGAATCTTCTAACCGCAGCTCGAGAGCTCGCTTGTTGTGAATAGGTATCAAACCTGAACTGTGATAAAAGATGAATCAAGGCCTCACTAGATCTTTGATGATCAGCGTCTCCCTGGACAGTGCGATGAATAAAGAGAGCACCCGTATGGGTTCTTCGGTTTTGCCATTAATATCGGAAGCAAATCCATGTACATATCCATTGGTTGATATATGTATTACTGGCGTTTCTAACTAGGTTTCGTTTACAACTTCGAAGTTGCAATGATACCGCTGTGAGATTGCACAAGATCTCAGTTCAATCAATTCCATTGATTCCCATGTGGCAATTAGCCAATAATAACTTACAGCGGTTGTTTACTTCTAGGTATCCTGTTACCGTTTTAGGCTAATATTGTTTATTCATAGGCAAACCGTTGTCGCGGTACTTTTTCAAAGGACAATTTGAGGCACGTTTCAGTGAAGGTGTGGGTCCCTCATCCAAGGAATACGCCTACGCTGCCGCAGATTCCATATACTTCTGAGACCACTCTTCCCTCCTTCTATTTAGATATTTCTCTAATATTTTTAGGCCATTAAAGTGTAACGTTGTAGCTGAACATGATGATGTTGAACAGGATAAGCAGATAAAGGAGTACTAACCCGATATCGGAATGTAAGTTCAATGGGCTCAACACCACCTTAAAAGCAGTTAAAAACTTAATTGAGCACTATATTCAATCAGTTAATACATCAACTCACGGTAACCTCCGGGACATTGTTGTAATCCAAATTCGTCTGGTCTATCCGGTTCACTTGGAGGTTCCTCGGTTAAACACGTTCGGAATATACGTTGTCTACACCGGGCCCAAGGAATACAAAGCATTCCTAAAACGATAACCAGGAAAGCCGCCATTATGCCCAGTGCAGCCCCGGTCGCTCTAGAAAACGAATAAAGAAAAGCTGAATACAGGATCACATGTTGATTCTGTTCACAAAAGCAAAATTACGAACTTAATTTGTTCCAGATGAATCCACAGTTAATTCATTTGTAATACATAAAAGTTTGACAGGAATAAGTGAAGATTAAGTTGAATAAATTTCTATATATATATATATATATTATATATATATATATAATATATATATATATAATACAAAATATAATATTTAACTATATTTGTGCGTGATATAATTAGCTACCTTAACAAAGTGAATAACTGTGTGAATCTGCTAGAATAAATAATGATGAAATTACTGTAGTTTGACTCATCGAATTAACGTTTCCTTATTTCCTATTTCACAGTTTAGTGGTCAACAATCATCAAATATATTTGGTTATATATTGTTAAGGAATAGTGATCATAGTAATGAAATTAATGTTATATGGCTCAAATGCAAAAGATGCTATGCATTGTAAACCAATCAAATTTTATTTATTTGTTTGTTATGTTCGTCAAAGCATAGATTGCATGTGGTTGAGCTTTCACCCATTAATTCATCATGAATATAAAATAAACCTTGATCCAATACATCCAAGAACATAACAAATACGCCATTACTGTGATAATCAAGTTGTTAAGAACACTTCCATCTGGGTGAAAGAATATTCTGATCGATATTTTAAGGTCAACTAATTAAATAATGCATGACGTTCGGACGGTTGATCCTTTCTTTGAAACACCGGGAAGTCCTCATATTAATCTGTATTCCTAATGATGTTTTTCGAATATTTTATTTCTCCATGTTGCTTTATTTAAAGCTTAGTTGCCCGGAAGAATGCGATTAAATGTAAGAATCGGTTAAAATGAATAAGGATGAAATTATTATAGTTTGACTGTCATTTTCAACACAAATAGTTACGTTGGCATTTGCAAAAATGTCCTGGCTTATACTCACAACATTGCTTTATTTTGTCACGAACACCAATCCTTCATTTGTAATATAGTCACGTTTACATCATTTCGTTCATAATCACATGATTGTGTTGCTCAAACCAGCATCAGTTACTTTTGAGGGCAATTGCCCTCATCAGTTGTAAACCCAACGATTTCGTTCATTTAGCCTTGAAACAGTAGGTGTATATAACTGATAATATGATATTTAATTATATTTGAAGAGGAAATCCCCAAGTGTGGACTTAACTGGAACGACATCAAACTGGCTGCTATGGACAGACCAAACTAGAGACAAGTAGCCGAGGCCCTATGTTCCTCCAGGAACTCAAGGGATTAAGTCAAGTAAGTCAAGGACACAATTAGCTACATGAATCCTTGATTACTACTCGTTAATATCACGTCTACCCATGGTATCGTCGTCTGTATATACCCCAAGCAATACATATACACACTGGCTTATTCTCGAGTAAAAGGACGGTTATCGCGAAAGTGCTGCTTACAATGATTCATATCTAAACTTCTCATGCTATCAATTTGCCGCTTTACATTCAGAATCATTCTAAGTTCACCTTTACATTTTGAAATGGCTGAGGAAATTTTGTTCAAGGGATGCGTAAAATAATTGATACTTTAAGGACATATTCACATGTTAAAGAACTACTTAACACTAATGGGGTTTAACAATTGCCGTAATCTCACAATCCTTGACAAACTTAGCGCCCACCATGACCTGTGCAGTACTTCGCCAGCTTAGGATTGGTGAGGTGAATGCAATTGAAACTTGATAACTGTTCGTACTGACACCATTGGTCTGACGAAGCTTCTGTGTCAGAAGCGAAACGTCACCAATAAATTACGCTATAACCGATTCATTACAAACTTTGTTTTTGATGAATATGTCTCCTTGATCAGTCAAAACTATTTTCTAATGGCATACTCGTTTTTCATCACACACACACACAACTCAATACCGTGTTGGTAATGTTAACACTGATCGGAAAGGGCTATTGCGATTAGGATCTGCATGCATTACAACTGTGGAGAAATAGCAAAGATTAAACTTTGAAGCAAAAGTTCAAACTCTGTTTGTTTCGCTATTTTGCTATTTAATTTGTCGTCTGGGAATAAATTACTTACGTCTGATGGTCGCCGTCATAAAACATTGAAGAATGTATGTACTATTACTCGACTGAGTGTTCCGTTCAACGCAGTTAGGTTGTCAAATTTCTAAAAGTGCAAATTATTGTGACTTTTAATCATGGTGCTTTCATTTTATGTGGAAATCGGTGTATGGTTGCATGTCATTTAACCCTAAATAATGGTTGCGCTAAATAAATGTACTACATTTTAAGATGAATTAATCATATTGACTATATGGAAATAACTCGCCATTAGATAAGATCGTGTGATGTGATAATGAAGAAAGAAAGTAGCATTTTAAACAATCAATAATGTGATAATATGGAAATGAGTAGAATCAGAACAATCGCGAAGTATTCGAATTGGGTATGACTAGAGTCACTGTGTGAAAATCACACATGTTAAGCTTTTGATTTCTATCCTTTTCACAATCCTCAGAATTCAGAATATATTCATTAAACTGGATAAATGAATCTGACTAACTTCAAAGCGTAAACACGAACAAAAATAAAAAAACGTTTCATTGCTGAATCTGGTTCGGTCGATATTGATGTTGGCCAACACAGAAATCACAAAGACTTGCTCGAACATTTTGAGAACAGCTGAGGCGATAGTGATCAATACTATTGAGCCAACGTGTGTTCACAAATGTTTAGTTCTTGATATCTCATTGCCTTTGTCAACATTGATATCAAGCAAACCAGCTGAAGCAATAACACGTGATATTTATTTTTTTCTTCTCTAAATACAAAACTGTTTCAAATAGCACGAAACCTTACCCAACACTTGTCAGTTGATCAGTGAAACAACCGCAAATCATTATGTGGAAATGAATGAAACAAATTATATTCCAGCATACGGAACACGAGCAATCAAAAATATATATATATATATATATATATATATATATATATATATATATATAGACAAAAGCATATATAACGTCTGAGACTTCAATAGAGATGATCGGGTTTACCGTATATTCATCAAGCTTCGAGATCCAAAGTGTATTAATGTCCGAGCCTACGTACCTTTTGTCTCATTTTTACCTCAAATTATCTTAGACAATATTTCTCTAAGTAATTTGTTTGATAGAAAGTAAACGAGTTGGTATGGTTTCCATTATTTGATTTAAAATGCTCGGTTTTAGAAATCGTCCAAGAATAAAATCAATATTATATGAACCTTACGAATCGTTAAGTTGAAATAGCAAATGTTTAAAACATTTCAGTTTCAGACAAATGTTTGTTCTTTATTCAAAGCTGATTGGTGAGTTCGTTCCTCGTGGTATACTTTTATAAATAACTTATATGAGGCAGCGTTATTTAACACAATGCACAATAACTAGCTAACACAGCTTCAAATTCGTCCTTGATATGAATAACAACACATTTTCCTATCAGAAATCTGTTGTCTTCTTATGGATACAATTGGTTAATATGTCATCAACATTTTACTTCGAAATAAATTAGTGATAAAATACACGAAATTGGTACCGCAAAAACAGTTCAACCTTCACGCTCTATCCTGTTGCTCGTCCATCGAAGAAATTTTGTATACGCGAACACTGAATGGACATTCAGTGTTGCTTGTGTGCTCCGGAAGGGACTCTATTCGTTGTCTTCATAATTATCCACTTATGTTTTTATTGAGCTTTTATAAGTAAGGTTAATTTCATCCGTATTCATCATATATAATATGGTGGTTTCTTATGCATAATTTACTGCTTCTTTTATTATCCATCATCCATAATTTATAATCGTTTTTGACTATTAAGTGTATCATCGTAAAGCTGGAAATACTGCAGTTGGCTAATCAACGTTGGTTCAATTATTATTATTATTCATTAATTAGTTAAATCACGTGTTGCTTGCAATTTGCCCATGTTAAAGAAATAGTCCCTTGACGCGTCTAAAACTTATTCGTTACCTACAATTTTGCTTGCGTTAATCAAAGTGGGCGTCCTAAATATATTGAATCTGATTAAGAGTGGGATTCAGGTATAGCGTTGTTTACCACTCTACCACTGTTTCAAGGCCCATTGAACCTAATCATTACGGTCTCGACCTGATGAGGGCAAACAGCCAGAAACTGGTTGTGGTGTGTAAGTGAAGGGGATGTGAACACTCGCAAATCGGGTCATTTCAATTTATTTCTTCGGTTGACTTAGACCCACTGAGTGAATTGGGCATCCAAAGGTTGACTGTGTCACTTTGATCAACAGCGGAATTTATGTCCACTGTTTTAAGCCTCACTGAACCCTATCTTACTATCTCCACCTGACGACAGCAAACAGCCAGAAACCGTTGTGGTGTGTTGGGGCAGGGATGCGAGCATCCACAAACTGATTATTAAACCTTTGTTTATGATTGCTTATTTAATTGTGTCGCGAGTAGCACCAATTAGGATTCCGATCAGACCTGCCAAAATACAAATAAGAAGGCAAATACTGAGATTATTTAACGCTAATGCATGTGGTTGAACATCATTGGGACTGTTGTTAGAAAATCATTTATCCTGATCAAATCGATCAGCGATTAATCGAATAGCTCCATTTGCTAATGCTAAAGCTTCAGAGCACCTCGTCAACGAGTTTTGCTAAATGTGCGGATATATGTTGTTAAAATTAACTCGAAGATCCTATACTGTAAACGAATTTGAGGTGATAGTGGATACCAACAAGCAATTGAACGCAGCTTATCGAGTCTTTATACATGCAACTAATTTTCAGTTGAGTAGAAAAATACGCAGTGGCACAACTATACACTTTTTGAATATCCAAACACAAAGATCACATGAATGCATGAAGATGATAGCTTTGCAACCACGTGATATTTCCGTTAAACTTTTCCGATCTGTTAAAACATTTCGTGGAATAAAATTTAGTTATTTTGTGTTTTTGTGTTTATTTTGTGTGTATTAATTGCAAAATGATAAACTTAGAAGCATTAACACAACTTCAACAGCATCCATTTTGTCAATATATGTAGCTGAAACTTGTTTGAAACCACCCTTACAAACTAGATTTATTTTAATAAATACTATCTTGTGATAGAAGAATAGTTAAACAAACTAACTACTAGAAATTCTTGAAAATATATTGAGTGAGAGATTTTTGGTAATTACTTGCAGCCGTTTAATGCCCATGACTTTCATGCTCAAAAAATGAAACATTAACAGCATATTAACAGCATATTAACAACATAAAAGTTTTGACTCAATTTTTAAAGTAAAAATCAGAGAGCACATACGCTAAATCGGTTGCGTTCACTGCGGATGTAAACTGAGGAGCATCTTGCAAAGTATTCATTCAAAGCTGACAATAGAATCCTAGTTTGACAAGCGAACTGAAGTAGGTGCATTCGTACAAATTTATATTTGCATTAAGCCAATTAGCATCTTAATTTTACTCAAAATGGTCACGTCCTTGTGCAATTTGTGCGTGCCGTTACAACACCTAACAGGTCAGCTTCGGACAATGTCATTTTCATTGAGTTAGTCTAATGCTAGTATTCTAGTGAGTATTTCATATCGAAATAGCCAAAATACCTACTCTTTTGTGTTGATTACAAAAATTTTGGAAAGGTTCTAATACGTGTAAGAACCGTAAGATGCAATTGCATTTATGTTGTAACGCCTCAACATTCGAAGATGCTTTTTATCAAAAAGTTGGACTTTTAAGCTACTGTTTGATAGGGCTCGATCAACGAACCGCGATATTCAAACATAGAATCACAATATGATTTCTGGTCAAGCGCTCGCCGAGCTATTGAATGAGCAAAGTAAAGTGTTGTTTACATGCCCCACACTTACATAACAATCTGCGTAGGTTCAACACAGAAAAATCAGGAGTGATGCATCGTGCCTACAATTTGCGGAATTTGGAACAAATTGAACGCATGTGCCTAAAAACATTGAACTTGACAATTTCTTCCGCTCACGCGTTCTACGTGACTGAACTTCTGTACCGTTGTACACATTTTGGCTACCGCGATAAAATCTTCGCTGTCCTGTGTGTTTTCCCCTACATTCGTGGAACGTTATTGTAGTAGTCAGTCTACTACACGCCATTATAAAGTAAAATAGCAAAGGTGCAATTACCTCTTGTTTTTTAATTGTAAAAAAATCATAAATTGATATATCGGGTTGTCCATACTCGATTCAGTGTGAAACCAGGGATGTTCCCTGTACTTAATTGTGGTGGATTAACTGCCTTGGCAAAGGAAACAGCTGATGATGTTGCACGCTTTTATGCAAAAGTATTGAGTTCGTTAACGATCACACTGGCTGAAGATTTACCGACAACAACCGTGATGCAACAGCTAACTGAAATCGAGATCATTTCAGCTGTTATTCTACGGCATTTGTGCCAACGAAACTCGGATTACATCATTTGTAATACAATTCTGTGCCCAGCATCTATGCGCACCATTTAGTAAATCGTGTTAACACTCTCTAACCCAAGAAGTGGGTGATTTCACCTATCTACTGGAGCAGTAGACTTTCAGATTCTGCAAACTATCGTCCTGTCATCTTAAATTTTGTGATATTTAAAGTTATAAAGCGTATCGTGACGGAGAAAATGGTTTATCATTTTGAGTCGCGAAATATACTGTCTGTAGAGCAGTATGGTAGTATCCCGCACATGCTCGACAAATTTGTTGACGATGCTAAACGACTGAACTCAATCGGTTTACGAAGAGGCTTGCATCCATGCCTGCTATCTAGATATGTCTAAAGCTTTTGACAGAGTTGATCACGTTTGACTACTGCGAAAGCTACAGCAGATGGGTATCAGCGGGCTGCTACTCGTATGGCTTGAAAGCCACCTCACCGAGCTTAAGGTAATTGAAAGAATCAAAGGCGAATATTCACGAGTCATTTATGCCACTAGTGGTGTACCGCAAGGTTCCGTCCTCGGGCCAGTACTTTTCTTATAACGGCGACTAACAACAAATGCTTTTTTGCGAGGTGGTTCTCTTTCCTTCGATATTGAAATTTGACGCAGGTAAAATCTACCCCGACCTGTGTGTACCCGGTAAAGTGATTTAGATGTTCTTAAAGGTTCGTAAGAAATAAGCTACCATTCAATTTTTGAAAATGCAAGGCGCCGCAAATCGGTAAGCCATTCAAGCACCCATATCACTTTAAACAGATAACTTTGAACTGGAATGATTCGGAAATGGATTTTGGCGTCTTGGTTTGCTGCAGCCTAATGAACGACGTGTATTGTGAGGTCATATAAAAGTGTGCTTTCGGGTTCCTTATTACGTTGCTACGGATTTCCAGAAACTTCTAGTCGGAACTTCGCCTACAATCACGAAAACCTACAAAATTTCAAGCATAAAGCAAGCGTCTAAATCTTGGACTCCCTTGTTATAAAGGATATACGATTGCTCGATAGGATATACCATCCTGCAACCAAACTCATGAGTAGTTTCCAGAAACTAACATACGGGAAACAAATGCAAAAACTGAGCCTCCTCAAACATTAAGACACGTGTTTGTTGTATAAAATTTTTATGGCACCAGCGTATTAACTCATGGTAAGATTTCAACTAAACTATACGTGACGTTACATTATTATGTGTTATTTCATTTTCATAAACGAATATTTATTATGCTATGGTAATTGTGAAGCTATGTGTTTTTGCCACCTTAAATTCTTGAATTTTGTTTGACCGTAGTGTTGTAAACAAATCGCATATGATAAACCATTTCATCATTCAAGCGACAAAATATGCGCGAAACAAGTTAGCACATAAAGAGTACACTTTGTTTTAACAGAATAGCTCATATGGCACAGCGGTTAGATTGATTGTTTCCACTGTCTTTTGTTTATCTAGTATTCGGTAGTGAAAGTGTGTAACAACAACTCACGCTCAATACTTGTGTGAAAGCCACAAAGGTTTACCTTGGTTTGTTAGTAGTACACACGCTTAAATCAAACCAATGCGTGGCCTCCTGAGACTAAATGCTTTAACCTGCCACTGAATTCATCCAATTAATTCAAGACAAAAAGGGTGATTTCGGCAGTAAAAATTGTCGGAAAATTATGAATTAATGGCGTACATACCGAGTGTGATGAGAAAGTGACACGTGGACATACCTTATCCATTTACATACCAAGTTTCCGTATTAATTATCAGCGCCTTTTTTGTCGTATGTGTTATATTTTTCTGGAATTCCCTACCTCGACACGTGATGAACTTTCCGGGGCAATGTTTAAAGCGAAATTAGAATTATATATGCAAACAGACATCACTCGTGAGCCACAGATTTGATATACTTTACTCGTTTTATATTAATACTTTTGACATTTTCATTAATACCGTAATACCGTGGTTTTGTAAAGAGTGCACTTTTTATCAATAATCCTTGATTTATTGAATATATCACACAGCAAGCGAGATTTAAACACGCTACATAGGCGAAAAGCACTCCTGAAGCGCTAAACGTACCTGGATATAGATATCATTTCAGCTGATGAAGTTACAGTCAACGTGATTCTCAGTAAGAATGACACTTATCTGGAGGCACGTAAAAATTGATAGACAATAGTGAAGATATAAGAATTATAAATAATTGCATTATAGTATGTTTGTTATATTTAGGCAGTGATAAGGAATCTTGTGCAGAGACTTGTTCATTAAGAATACACGTATGTGTACAAGATGAAGAGCTTATTTTCAGCTTCGTCGAAAGCGCTTTGTTCAAGGATGTATATCGAACAAGCACATTATAAATAGCAACACGTACACTGGAAGCAAACGCCAGTTTGAACAATCGTACCGATTTAGGTGTTCAGCAAATTATTAAAGTCGTGGCAAGTTGCATGAATATGAACTACTTCTTGGTAAGTGGGCAGTTTATAGAGAGAAAAGGGGAATTGCGATTAGTTCACTTGTAGCTCCAGTGTTGACAGATAAGTAAATGGAGAATTCTCAAAATGAAGTGCACGGCAATGAAAATATTCATCCTAAACTGTGGTGGTGATATGCTGACGACACATTTATTAACATAAAGCATGACAGGCTAGCTGCATTTTACAATTGCGGCAGTTGGATTGTTGAATTGAAGTCGCAAAAGACTTGGCGCAAAACGTGAATGATAAAATGAAAACTGTAGTTAATCGCAAGTCAATCAGCACTTATGATGTCCTGAGATATACTTCAATTCATCATAGGCAGTTATCACTAGCACCGACGAAATTCGATACTATTGTGCACTTATGTACAACAGTTTATAAAAGAAACATGGCAATTACGAAGCCAGCCGGAACTTATACAACATGGCTAACCAGAGAGTTTTCAAGACGCCAATCAAACCAGCTGAAATATTCAACACCGAAAAAGCGTAAAAAGTACATCCCACGATACATATACCCTAGATCAAAATGGGTTCAGAAGCGGCAAGGCAAATTTTATACGAGAATTCATTTGTGTGAACTATGAAAGGCTCAGAACTCTTCCTCTTGCTTTGGTACACCTAGAGGAACATTCAAATTTAGAATAATACCAAGAATTTTCATTGTATCATCAATTACAAAGATTACTCTTGTGTGTAAGACAAACAGTCGGTGAACTTCATGCTATTAAGAACACAGTAAGTAGCACAGAAAGTAACTTGAACAGAATGCTACAGTTTTTAAATCTCCTATTATGTACTCAACTTTCGCTAAACATGTGTCGGGCACACAGTTAGATGCCCTGAGCTGTATCACGAAGTCTTGCCCGCATTTAAAGACAATGTAAAGTCTAGTAGGTGATAAGATAATATTTCATTTTTCATTCGTAACATTTAAGTGAGGATTGCCTAATTATAAACATTGTTGATAATGCAATCAAGATAGTAAAAGAGGATGTCACTGCTTTACCGGATCACCCTGTTGTTAAGTTGTCAAACTTAAATTGAATAAGACCGGCTACATCTCGTGCAGTTTTCGCAGTGTAGAAAATCTATGGATAAAATACATGGTTCCCATACACTCGCCTTTCTCACATAATGGAAAACCTCTACCAACATTTGAAAGCAGATTTTATGGTGAAAACTGTAAAAACGTTATCTTTCAAATCAAGATGAATCTCGGATTTATCTGATCGTACTGAGGTGGTATTCTCCACGAATGACTGATTACTACACCGTAACGAAGCATAATTATCATTAATATTTCATGACTATATATATAATATATATAATATTTACAATAGTTTAAAAATAATTTCAAAGTATAAGCGCACACATAAAATATGGCGATTAAATCACATACTCTATCCCGGTTAATTCTAACTTTGACGAATATTTCACAATAACTTGGCTAGTATACTTCGCAGGCTCGACGTTATCTACCACCTTCACTGAAAACAGGGGATGCAGGAAACTGTCATCCATATCAATAAATTTGAAATCCGTATGATGGAATTTATACCGGATTGTTTCTACATCGTGGTTACGAATAGTCACGTTATCATTGGGGATTATACGTGCTATCGTTGTAATCAAAGGACAGTTTCTGTTAATGCTATTAAATAACTATTTTCGTTGTGCTACATTCAAACAGTATATGGATGATCTCGTAACGTGAAGCCAAAAGCAATGTAAATGATATGCATGATCATGAGGATGAGTACAGCGAGTCGAGATGTTTGAAAATGCAGGGCGTAAAACCTTTGCGTACAGTTCTGTAGCTTCATTATTCATTATTATAATGTGAATAGTTTTTGACCATTCTCATTTTTCTCGCTTGTTCATCGAACTAAGCGAGTGTATGTAGTGCTCAAAGTTCCTGCATCTCGAGTGGTTTATGCGAGCGCTCTCAACTGGAACGATTTGTACACACAAATTCGGAAATGATTTAGTGAGTTCATGCAGGTCAAAATTTAAAACAAAAGCACAGTTCAAGCTGGTACTAAATCAGCAAGACTCGACGCGTGCCAGTTTACTCCGATCACATTTGAGGAACAGTCTTCTAAAGCTTGAATGTACTAGTAAAATTTAATGATGTTCAAACTATAATTTACTTCACATTTTCCTTCGGTTACAAGAATGGCGGGGATATTGCTGTCTCTGCATTTTAGTAACGGTTTTGTGAAGACGCTTTTTGATGTAAATGCACCCCAGTTAAGCAAGATTCACGATATTATTGATGATAAGAAGCCAGTAAATTGATAACCAGATACTTCTGTAGAATCAGAATATACTCCGTGTTAAATATCATTTGAAACATTTTATTAAATGAAAAATAACCAATTTTGCAAGTTGATGTATAAGAAAGGAAAACAATTGTAATGTTACACACTTCCAAGTTGTACTTATTGCCACTCGATGAAAGTTAGGCGAGTTGACTTGGAAAAAATCAGTTACTATTTTTAGATGTGTAAATTGACAGGTGTTTGGACGGAACTATGAAACCACAATGATTTCATCTATATCCGCAGGTACGTTAGTATTTCTAACAGTAAAGCTATCAAACGTAATGTTGAAGACAATTTCTTCATAATATAACGTTGCATGCGGAGCAAATATAGTCTGCCGAAGATTCTGAACCGAAAAGCGGACCAAATCTGATTGAAATAAGTTTTTGTTTCTACACTGCCACAAACAAATGCCTGGTAATATTATATAAACTACAGCCAACCGAAGTTTAATTTTTTTGGAGTTTCTGAGGAACAAATCTGCCGACAAAAAACCGATTCCATGCATAAGCGGTGTTACTAAAGAAGATACTTGCATATTGAAAGATAAACAAACTTCCGATGGCATGCATACCCAGAAATGTTCTGTATTTCAACGAGTTAATGCTAGTGCACGAGCACTCAAGCCGACATACCTTGACGATAAATTGAGTATGATGTTCAAGTTCGACAACACTCAGAAAAATAAGAAAAAGCCCTCGGATAAAAGCCATTGGAAGCGATGAAGGAGCGTGCCATTTAATATTGATATTGTCCACAAATATAATTTTAATACAACTTGTGAACTGATAATGAAGAATGTTTTGTCATCTGAATTGCTCTTTAGCCTTTCTCACACACACTTGATCTAGAGAAATGTGTTTCCGTGGCAAAGTACACCATTTTTTGCCATAGAACCAGGAATTTCTCATTTGACTTTTAATGGAATGGTCCAGGATTGAATTCTACTCGGTTACAGATTTCCGTAAATATTCTCAATATAACAATAACACTATATCAAAGTGCAATATGGGTATTATTTGAAGCACATGGACGCGAACATAAAAGTACGAAATGTTTAACTTTTATACGTACATCCTATGGTATTGAACAGTTGTTTTCATTTTTCATCAGACATCTTGAATCTTGAATCTTGAATTAGTTCTATTCGACCCTCACAACGTTGGGCTTATTTACCCGATCGTAACAACTTGCATATTGACAGATAGTGGGAGTGGAGTTGTGAGTATCTGCTCGTCCTTCCGAAGATGTAATCACTCAACTTGTTCCAATGCAATTTATCCGAAAAAAAAGAATTCTTGTGGGTTCGTGATTGTAGTCGTCTAACTTTTAGGCGTTTCATGCTCTCGTGTTGTACCGGAGGATCAAGTTCAACATATCGTCCGAGAGCTCATGATATGCACTACTTACTCCTCTGTAATAACATCAATACCGTTCCGTAAGATAAGATAAGCTTCGGCTATGTGGAAGAAATACCTGTTATTTGATTACCATGCTAGCTTTCATATTCTTCGGAAACAGTTGATCCGAATGAGCATCGAAATCAGTGGTGAAATCAGTGGTGATTGTCTTCAAGTCACTTTAACGTATAAATTACTTAGATACATTCGGAATACTTTTCAAGATGAAAATATTGATAATTGAACGTGTTTTTAATCCAAGAAGACTTGCGATCGAAAATATTGCATAACTTTTGAAAATGACCTCATATTCATGCATATGTTCACGATAAACTTACTCAATTACTGTGCAACAACCCATACATTTGCATAACTTCAACACTAACAATTAGCGATTGCACAGCCTGTGTATATTCCACTACGGATTGGCATTCCATCTGGTACGGATGTTTAAATATTTCATTCAAAGTAGCCTATTTTTATTTTATACGGTTGCTTGGGTAGACACAATGTCGTTCAGCTAGGAGTCCATCTGCCGGTGACCAGGACATTGAACTACTATGCGTGTAGTCTAATTCAAATGCGGGTATCAAGTTTACACGATAATAGTGCGTCTGTTCCTGAACATCTGCATTGTTCTGTTTCACTGATCCATCAATGTTTCAAAATCTAATCAGAATCATACATCAAAATATTAAATGGATATGGCGCATCCACGAATATTACTCAAGTAGAATTAACAATTAACATAAAATTAATGAATGAATAAGTAGGAAAATCACCCTATGTTTATAATTGATAGGTTTCTCGCAACTCCATTTTACTCACTACCTCATCAATTTGACGAAGCACCAGTTTCGCACTGTTGAATATAGAGATATGAGATTCCCCAAACTTTCAGAAATAAAAGAAATGGTAAACAATTATTCATCTTCTCCAAAACGACGAGGGCATAAGACAGAGTTATAAGTGATATAAGTACCTCACCTGATAAAAGTCGGCCAGAGCGGAAGACACTGGAGAATGGATCACTTTGCCATCAATCCCAATTAACAACACAAGAACTTATTGTGTCTTGTTCAACTTCATGTGGACTGTCACCTGAAAATCTATAATCCGACCGAGCGAACAAAATCGATCGGTGTCCGGTAAATCCTTTTCGGCGTTTCATCGATTTTGTATCAACAAAAGTTTGTGACAAACTGAAGGTCACGCTAGCAAATGAGGTCTTTAATTACATGAATGGTATTGTGTTTAGATCACTTTTTAACGGGCGATCGGTCGGGAAAATGATATCAATGACAAGAGAAAATATTATTCGTTTATCTTTGGCATAAATATCGCCGACAGAATTGTGTACTTGAGATTCTGGCTCTAGTTAAGATACAATAAATATTTAGCTATATAATCATGCATCTGCTACATATTACGGGCCGAAGAATAGATAACATATCATGCTAGTACATGCATCTTGCTGTCAAGGCTCAAATAACCGGTATTCAATTCTGAGTGTAGTAGCACAAAACAAAAGTGAAGCTTCTTTGACTTGGGAATGTGATACAGTATCGCATTAATCTTACACCTAGATATAGGTTGTGACTTTGTGTTAAGCACTGTTGGGTAAGGTTGGTACGACCAACCTGTTCAATCACATGAGCCCCCACTCATGTAGACTGGATTTGAACCCGTGACCATGAATAAAAAAGCTCATTTACATGCATCTCCATCACACATACACGCCTGCAGTTTTCACTCATCAGGTAGCGACAGTAGTATCATGGGTTCAAACCCAGTCTACATGAGTAGGGGCTCATGCGATTGAACAGGTTGGTCGTACCAAACTTACCCAACAGTGGCATACAAGCGCAACTTGTTTATCATTCTTCCACTGTTTCAAGCACATGCGGATCCGGATCCTACTGTCCCTAACTGGTGTGTGCAAACAGCACGAAACCGGTCGTGGGGTGTGTGTGTGTGAAGGAGGTGCATGTTTTTTTGTGTGTTAAGCACGTTCCACGAAATATGCAATCACATCCGTATCGGAATGAAGACCCTGTTGAAAAGCTCAATCAGACACAACGCTAAATACGCATATTAAGCTTAATATAAATAGTTATTAGGATCGCTCCGTTCGAATCGGTATTCGTTTTTTGTGTTGGTTGCACTCGTAAACCTGCGGACTTGGGGTCGTGTTTAGTGAACCTTGATAGTGTGTGAGCTATAAACGTATACGAGTTTTAACGCGAATAGCGCGCTTTCAAAAATTTATCAAAAGGTCACTATTTGGAAATCCGGCTTTTCTATAGGCGCCTTCGCTTCCAATACCCTGTCACAAATTACTGCACAATGCCGCTGAAAAATTTTGAATTAATATTGAAACTCTTAAAAATGGCAACATGAAGATGACAAAAATGTTTGAGGATGTGTTGCAACAAACACTAAAAGATAATCATCCAATGATGCCTTTTGAATAAATGTTTCTTAGAAAAAGGTCTATTTGTTATAAAAAAGAGACACAATATGCAGCCAAACATTATTTTAAAATTGGAATATGTAGTGCGCAAGTCAAAGCTGAATCTTGAATCTTCATGTATTTTTTCCGACTAGATGTATTTTGGTGATTACAAAATAATCCATTCATATTTTAGTACTAATTAGATGCAAACTTGAATCTCCTTTCTTACTTTATCACAGGTAATTTAGTTGCTTCAGGAAAAGCTAATGGACCCAATATCAACTACACGTGTGAAGTGAGATTGGAATAAAATTAAGCTGCATTCTTGCGACTAAGTTAATTATGTTCTAGGAATCATGAATCCCAGACAAAAATTATGGTAAATGTATTTAGCAATTGTTTATAGTAATTCAGTCGTCTACTTTAATCTTTAAACCGCACAAGATAGTTATCAAGTAATTGAATTGAAATGTTAAATATAACAAACTGAAATGTTCCCAACTTCTCACAAACGCACCGAGGTTGTTGTATCCACGCAAAAACTTTAATCAACAACAATCGATTGGAATATGTTTGGGACCGATCGTGTATTCTTGGTCTGACGAAGCTTCTATGTCAGAAGTGAAACGTTACCCAAAACTGCTCTAACTGATTGCACTCAAATTTCTTTGCATTATGAATACACGATCGGTCCCAAACATATTCCAATCGATTGCTGACTCCCACCAGCCCCGTGTTCGAAAATTGGCCAGTGAGTTGGTGAGAACAGCGGAATATAAAGCCAGACCGTTGAACCACCCCATTTAACACACAGATCGATCGATAAATCTTTTCACCCCTGCATCATGACCTTAACGAGCGAAGCCCAGTGATGGCGATGAGGTGTGCCAAATTTGTCGAAAGGCGGTAAGTAACAAAGCCCGACACGCTAGTTGTTTTATTTGTCTCGATCAATTTCATATGAAAAGTGACGTTACCCTGACTGCTGGTGATATTGCAATTATCAACAAAGACGAAATGCCAGGAGTATGCTATATCTGTCATTTATGCAGAATTGAACGTAGAAGGTTGAATTTAGAGGACCGCATACAGAGAATCAAAGGTTTCTTGAATGACTTATTATTTAGCAAACTGAAGTCTAGACTTGAGCGTGTTTCATCTCCGGTTCTAGGGAGACAGAAGGGCAAAAAATGCGTTGATCAGCATAGAGACATTCGACTTATAAATTCAGAGCAACTGAGCTGTTTCCGAAATCCGCATGCTTTGTAAAGGTCTGAAACAAATTCAACGCAATCCGCGAATAAAAAGCAAGCCGTTAAACAACCAACTTATCCCAAAACAGATAATGCTTTAGAGAAACGAAATAGCATTTCCACCAAGCGTAAGGCACACACTTTGAGTGTCATTTGTACTGAGGTTCCTAAGCCTGAATGCACTCTCTTCAAAGACCGTCAACAGTACGATGAAGAAAAATGGAAGGAACTGTGTGGAATTGTGTAACTTGGAACTGTAGTGCCGTTAGCATTGACTCGTTTAACTAGACGGCGTGATTCAGCTCATCAGGATAACCCCAGACTGTAAATGAGCGCGACATGGAAAACGTACTACTAAATGCTTATCTACTTGGGTCTAACAATTCACTGAATATTCATATTATTGCTGATATTCCATGGTGCGAACGAAGAAATAATAAAAGCGACACAAGAAAGACATCAAATCGCAATCTCATCATCATCGGAGTTCCAGAGCTGGCCTACAATCCTCAGACTAACGAGCGAGCTGAGCATGACTACAGACAATGGAGTTTTCTGGATGATACTATATATATATCAACAATTCCCATGCGCGGCAACTAATGGAACGACAAAATCGGCAGGGGTTGCAATTTATGATTGATGATGCACACAAACGACTTAAGAAATATTCCAACGTTATCCGGGACGAAAAGCGAATATGTGAAAACCGATTTGGACCTGAACTAACACAGCAGATAGCCGACGCCATCGCGATAACGACCCGAAAAACCAAACGGCGTGACCTGAAAAACAAACTCCGAATGATTACCCCCCACCAAGATATCACCAGCGGCGAACCTTGGGTCAAGAACCTGTCCGACAGACCCATGACAGTGAACGAACAACGAATTCTCGCACGTGGACTTAACTTTAATTTGAAAGACGTCGATCATACTGAATTCGTGGCTAATTTGGAGTCAATACTGAAATCTCACACTTTGATAGAAGACGCACAAGAAGAAGTCCGCCAACGAATTGTACCTGCGCACACCAGGAACTTGGAACATAACACACTCAAGAAACAGGAAACCAACGCTTTGAACTGATTGAAACAGGACCGAAACATGGACATCCTCCCTGCCGACAAAGGAAGAATGACTGTGGTAATGAACAAGGCAGATTATATCGAGAATGGAACAAAGAAGAATGAAACCAGAAGACTCAACTATACCGAGATTCTACGGATTACCCAAAATACACAAAGAGAATATTCCATTACGCCCGATTGTTTCCTTACCCGGAGGACCGAATTACAAGTTATCGAAAGAATTGCGAAGAAGACTGTTATATCTGGTGACAGACTCGGAACACGCCGTCAATTCTGCAGAACAATTTCTCCAGAAATTGAAGAATGTGAGGATCGATGAAGATGAAATAATGGTTTCTTTCGACGTAACGGCGTTATTCACATCAATCGATCAAACACTCGCAAAGCAAATCGTATCAGAGTTGCTCGACGAAAAAGGAACTGACCACAACGGAACTCGATTAACACGAGAAAGTTTGATGGAATTGATCGAGCTGTGCCTTGAAACACACTTCAAGTTCAATGGTAAAATCTACGAGCAGATTCGAGGAACACCAATGGGATCACCGATTTCCAGCCTAATTGCCGAAGCAGTCATGCAACGTTTGGAACGAATCGCGCTACCAATAATACGGCCAAAGTTATGGATCCGCTATGTGGACGACACATTTGTGATCATAAAAAGAACCGAACTGGATGAATCACATCGACTACTGAACTGTGTATTCAGAAGAATCCAATTTACCAGAGAAACTGAAGCTGACGACTGCCTGGCATTCCTGGACGTTCAAGTGAGACGAATAAGCGAAGGAAACTTGGAAACCAGTGTCTACAGGAAGAATACACAGATAAAATCTTGAACTATCACAACAAGCATACAACTAGCCATAGACGCAGCTGCGTTAGAACCCAATTCAAAAGAGCCGCAACAGATTGCATCACGCCGGAACTGAGAAGACAAGAAGAAGAATACCTTTAAAAGTGTTCCAGAAGAATGGATACCCAAGAAGCTTCGTACTACGCAACAAGTTCAACCGTACTTAGCAAAGAAAAGATGATGAAAACAGAGTCAGACGCGCTCTTCCGTATGTGCAGAATATATCAGAAATCGCAGCTCGGATCCTTCGGCCATTTGGAATAGAGGTCGCGCACAAACCCGTGTCAACATCACGCAACCACTTCAACAATATGAAAGACAAAGTTGCGAAAGAAGAACAATCGAATATTGTCTACAAGATTACGTGCAGAGATTGCGAGAAAAACTAAATCGGACAAACCGGCCGCAAGCTAAGCACAAGAATACACGAACACCGGTTAGCTGTACGAAGGCACGACCCAAGGTCACTGATTTCAATACATGTTGATCAATTCGGACACCAATTCGATTGGGACAACGCGAGGATTTTGGCCAAAGAAAACAACCGACGAGCGCGAGAATTAATCGAAGTGTGGCACTCAACAACGACATCTATTAACCAGCACTTCTAATTGGCTACAACCTATGGACCAATGAAAACTCGATGGACAAGAATGCAACACATGAATTCCACCAACCAACGGGCCTGATGACGAACGGACAGACGGACCTTATAAAAACCAATGAATACCAATTTCAAGTCACTTCGAAAGAAGTTCTGCTGATGATGTCATCTAGCTTGATGACGAAACCTCCACCAACAACTACACAAGCTCGGCGAACACCATCTGAACAACATCCCCATCCTGAGCTACGTATATTCTCCTCTATTGCTGAACGTTGTATAATTCAGGTGGTTAAATATGTCACAATCCCCAAACTCTTATGAAATTAACTCTACAAGCAAGAATAAATTCACGAAAGCGATAGGGTCCTCAAACAACATATATTGTGAGAGTATTTACACTATATCAGCCCTATAATGTTAGTTTGCTGAGAATTCTTTTCTTATTATTTGTTGGAAATTCAATCTGACAAGTAAGTTTGACGTCTAATTATTAGCCAAAGATGGCAACGATTGATTTTGTGAATACACACTGAAGAATATCAATTAGGCACTGTTTAATTCATGCATTCACTTTCACATACTATGAGCATTAAAACCCAATCCACCTCTGGAAAAAAGAGAATTATATAAGTCAGTTGCGAAAAACAAATGCCGAAAGTCGATCTAGGTTTGTACTTCATATTCATCCCAAATATACCACATTATTATTGAAAAAGAAAAGATCGATAAAAAATAATGTCACAATAAAGTCGGAATAGTGAGTGCTCTGCACACGGAATTTGATTGACCGATAACTCTCATCGAATTGGTGTTTTAGTTATCATTTTTTGCGTGATAATCAGCGGAAGAATTCACTTGTGTCAATTCAAACGCCGGATTGGACTGCCCCTCATGTCGCTGAGGTCCAGGGTTCACTGTGGAATTGTTTGGTTCTGAATAAATTGGAGAGTTTCTTTGCGCTAGATCAAATGGCGGCGGAGCTGTGTTTGGGGAACATTCCGAATAGGTTGGGAGTATATATGGTGGAAACCAGTAAGCGGGTATCCGATCTCCTGAAAAGGCGCGAAGGGGGATATATATAGTATATAATATATATTGATTGTTTGTTTGTCTAATTTTTACAGATTCAGTCACAAAAATCACCTTATAGAGATTAATTGCAATATTTTTCGTGTCACTGTTTGGTAAGCTCAACCGTAGATATGATGTTCTTCATCGAACAACTTCAAGAAAAGTGTCCAGAACAGTCAGTATACGTTATTTTAATTGATTTATCAGAGCTTTTGGCAACATTGAGTAAAAGATTGTTTCCAAATTTTTGAAGCGATATGTTGAATTCCGAGATTTCGCAAACTCGTTATGTTTCTGCATTCTGGTATGAAACGTTCAGTCCAACTTGACGACGGCACTTCAGCATCGTGTGAAATTCACCGAAGCCTTAAACAAGGATGTGCTCTTGTCCACATGCTGTTCTATATTATTTTATGTGCTGTTTAGGCAACCTTCGGAAGGATTACAGTAGTTGTTTACCTATGCACGCGATTTGAATGCAAGCATTTAATCTGAACCGTCTAAAAGCATGAATTAAGTTACCGGATCGTCGCTGTTTGTGACGATGCAGTCATAATTGTTCCGCAAAGGATCGGATTCAGTCAATAATGGATTGAGTTTAGTCAGAATGCGAAGAATTTGGGCTGGCAATCAGCACGAACAAGGCTTAACTTTTAGGTTAGGGGACCGTATTGCCACTCATCAGCACTATTGACAACTGTCAGCTTGAAGCCATACCAACTTCATATAACTCGATTTACCTATTTTTATAATCTCTCTCTAGACACTGATACTGATATTCGCCGAAAAGTGTCAAGTTGTTCATCTAAACGCCCGCAAGTTTACCATGAATCAAAAAATAAAGCTATAAAGCCCTTATGTACAGAAAGTTATACTTGAAAGGAAGCTAAACACTTAACATTCATAGATTATCCGTCACATCTTGAACATATCATGGATGTTCGAGGTAAATAACACATAGATTATTTCTAAAGCTGATAAATCTTCACTTGAGGTGTCTAGCTCTTACCGACACAACGGAAACCGGTCAAATTCTAAAAGATCTACTATATAAAATCATGAATTCTACCTTCTGTAACACCACGGTAGCGGCACAAAGACTTTTGAAAAAGTGATATGTAGGCTCTGGACATTTGCGGGAAGAACTTGCTCTTGATAGAACTTTCAGAGGCAAAGGTTGAAGCAACATCAAGCTGTGGGAAAGTAGGCGCTGTTTTCATCTCACCGACAGCATGCAACTGTCGCTGATCGACCAACTACTGCTGACCGATCTGAACACTGCTGGAGAGATTGTTACTCCTTAATTGGTCAAGCGAATTGGTGTGAAGGATGAGGTTATCATGCGCTTGTGATGTACATCAATGGTCGACATTCACCGACGCGGGCCTACAACGGTTAATAGATGGGGAAATCATGGGTTATTTTATCACCTTTTCAAATAGCTTTAGTTCCGCTTGCGTGAGACATGAAACGTGCTGTCGGGGTTTCCGAATTCGAACAAAGCTTGAGACAGAATGTATTAATGGCGAGGGCAATAGTGGGTATGGGGTAGAGAACATTAACTAGTTTCATCAATCGCTAATGACAGTTGTGAAGTTATTCGAGAACATTTATTGGACGTTTCGTCATCAGGCTAGATGACATCATCATCAAAACGTCTTTCGAAGCGTCTTGTAGTTGCAGAAACCTGACCCCGAAATCTTTACAACGACTACCCCCAATTAACAATCCCCGTGCATGGAAACTAATGGAACATCAAAACCGAGAATAGCTGGAAATGTTCATTTCAGATGCACACAATCGCTTGAAGACCGTGAAGACCGAATTGGACCAGAACTGACGCAACGGTTAGAAAAAGCCATCTCAATAGCGACCTAAAAAACAAAGGCCAACAAGCGACGTGATCTGGAAAACAAAATTCACAATATCACACATTATCAGGACAATATCAGCGGGGAACTTTGGGTCAAGAACCTATCCAACAGACCCCTTACTGAGAACGAATAACGTATTCTCGGACGCGGCCTCAACTTCAACTTGAAAGACACTGATCACACTCAATTTGCAGATAATTTGGAATCGATATTGAAATCTCTTTCCTTGTCAGAAGATACGCGCGAAGAAGTCCGACAAAGAATTGTACCCGCACTCATCCGGAATATAGAACATACCTCACTCAATAAACATGAAATTAAATCATTCAACAAACTGAAACGAGACTAGAACATCGTTATGCTTCCCGCTGACAAAGAAAGAATGACCGTCGTAATGAACAAGGCAGAATATATAGACGAAGCTGAACTACTTAAAGACACAACAACATACAGACGAATAAACGAGGACCTGACAAAACGACTTGAAAAGAAAATCAACGCGAACTTGAAGAAATTGAATTTCATGGGACAACTGAATAGAGTAGAACAAACGTGAATTAAGCCACAAGATTCCCCTATACCCAGATTCTACGGATTACCGAAAATACACAACGAAAATGTTCCATTGCGCCCAATAGTATATTTACCAGTAGGACGAACTTAGAAGTTATCTAAAGAGCTGCGAAGAAAATTGTTATACTCTGCCGAACAATTTTTGCAGAAATTGAATGATGTAAAGACCGAAGAAGACGAATTAATGGTTTCTTTCGACGCAACGGCACTATTCACGTCGATCGACAGATCACTCGCCAAACAAACTATATCCTCTTTACTCAATGAAAAAGGAACGGAACAAAATGGAAATCGATTGACACACGAAAGATTAATGGAACTGATCAAGCTGTGTCTTCAAACGCACTTCAAGTTCAATGGAAAGATATATGAAGAAATCCAAGGAACGCCAATGGGATCACCTATTTCCAGCTTAGTTGCTGAGGCAGTTATGCAACGTTTGGAACAAATTGCCCTGCCGATAATTCGACCAAAATTATGAATCCGCTAGGTGGACGACACCTTCGTGATGATGAAAAAGACATAAGTGGATCAATCACATCGACTTCTCGAATATGTATTTACTGGAATCCAATGTACAAAGGAAACTGATGTTGACGGCTGTTTACCATTCCTGGATGTTCACGGATGTGCAATCGTGCAGCATTTCTGTGCTGTACGGCTAACATCGTGCTACATTGATTGGCCACGGGTAGTGAGCTGCATGCTGAAACTTACTGTAGTCTCACTACCATCTCTATTCTCTTTCTTTTCTCATATCTGTCCAGACCTGTGCAACCTGACAGTATGTTCGCCCATGTGCTGTCTTTGACTGTGTGGCACTTTGCCTGGATCAGGCTTGCGCTTTCAAACCTGGATGTTCAAGTGAAACGGACAAGCGAAGGAACGTTAGAGACTACTAGAAAACCTCACACACGGATCAGATACTGAACTTTCACAGCAAGCACCCGAACATTCACAAATACAGTTGCGTCTCAACATATCTCTGAAAGTGCAGCTCGGGTACTTCGGTCACTTGGAATCGACACCGCGCATAAACCCGCATCAGCACTTCGCAACCACTTCAACAACACGAAAGACAAAGTGGCAAAGAAGAACATTCGAATATCGTCTACAAGATTGCATGCAGAGAATGCGAAATTAACTACGTCAGACAAACAGGTCGCAAACTGAGCACAAGACTACATGAAGATCAGTTGGCAATACGCAGACATGACCGGAATTCATTTATATCAATACATATTGTTCAATTTGGGCATCAGTTCGACTGGGACCGCACAAGAATATTAGCCAAAAGGAACGACCGACGGAAGCGAGAATTCCTGGAAGCAGGGCATTCACAACAAATTCAATTAACCAGCATCTCCAATTGGCTGCTACATATGGGCCAATGAGAAAGCGCTATGGAGAAGGCATAACATGAACTCGACCAATCCGCGGGAGTGATGGTGAACGGAGAGACAAGCTATACAAAAACTAAAGAATTCCAAATACAATACGCTTTGAAAGAAATTTTGTTGATGATGCCATCTAGCCTGATGACGAAACGTCCAATTAAGGGAATATATAGCACCTTCGCAAGCTAAGCGTTAACCATAGTCCGTGCAGTTCTTAGCAAGGATTAGAATGAATGGAATTTAAAACTGACCTCGGTTCGAACGACACAGTCTGACGAAACATCCGTGCAGAAGCGAAACGTTACCTATCAACTGCTCTAACCGACTTATTACAAATTTTATTTATCATGATTTCTACACTTTTGATACCAGGAATTACACAAGGTTTCAATTATGGAAAAATTCCACAAATATTCCTCAGATAGCGAGTTTCAGATATTTTGTGTTTGTAGTAAAATTCAATTAGAATTTATCGTGGGAAAGTAAAACGACGTATTATTATTTGTACGTAATTAATAAACAAAAATTAATGACCCAAAATGTCACAACCACAAAATATCCGATTACACACGTGAGAGCTGTCTTACCGTTGCTTGAATTGTCTGTATTAACAGAGGAGGAAACACTGCGACGTCTGACTTTACTTCGATAAAATTCAGAGCACTTTTCAACCAACCCGCAAACGGCGCAAGACCCGGTAAGTATGCAAATGAAAAACATGACTGCCAGCAATACAGTAGCTCCACTGGCGCTTGATAACAGAAAATGTTGATTTAGTTCCACTAATAAACATCGATAATGATAAACTAAATTTTGTATTAAATAAATAATATGTAGCCATCAATATTTCATATATTCATTTATATATCAATGTAAAACATCGAAATGTAATATACGATATGCCATTACCAATATAAAACGATTTCCAGAGAACGTTTGTGTGCAAGAACCAAGTATAGATGACTCACAACGAGGATTTATCAGGGATTTTCCTTAGTTGATGAAGAGAGTAGATTCGTAATAAAACAAGTATAGTTGAGAAATTTTACCTAATAAATCTGGTGGCGCAAACAGTGTGGAACCTAACGTGGTTTTATGTAGTAAAAAAGCTTTAATGTTTAGAGTGTTTATTGTAAAAAATCTTGGGCTTAGAAAATATCGTTCGATGACATGCCAAGAACAGCGTAGATGCCATTAACACCGGGTCGTTTGGATAACATGTTATTGAGGCATTCGTGAATCTTGCTCCCAATGTGCAAAGAGAATAGATTTATTCGATTTATGACATTCAACACAAATACATTAATTGACAATCCCGGGAAAGAACAGGATTAAGCAAGCAAAACATACATAAAAATGAAATCAAACAAAAATGCCTAATTTGAGGCTATTTGGCCTTTAATAAGCTGATCGTATTCAGCAGGCTTATTATTATTATTATTATTATTATTATTAATATTATTATTATTATTATTATTATTATTATTATTATTATTATTATTATTATTATTATTATTATTATTATTATTATTATTATTATTAGTATTATTATTATTATTATTATTATTATTATTATTATTATTATTATTATTATTATTATTATTATTATTATTATTATTATTATTATTATTATTATTATTATTATTATTATTATTATTATTATTATTATTATTATTATTATTAATTATTATTATTATTATTATTATTATTATTATTATTATTATTATTATTATTATTATTATTATTATTATTATTATTATTATTATTATTATTATTATTATTATTATTAATATTATTATTATTATTATATTATATTATTATTATTATTATTATTATTATTATTATTATTATTATTATTATTATTATTATTATGATTATGATTATTATTATTTATTAAATACGTGATTTCTGTAATTGACATTGATTGACTCCATGCTGATCCCTATGAGAAACACGCCACTAAAGATTTACCTGTCCCGTGAAGTATTACAGCAACATTTGTACATGAATTTACAACCTTCGAGCACTTTCTAATGATATATTATGTAAAGAACAACGGTACTGATTGAAAGATTGTGAAAGTTCCATCAACAAACTGAAATAAGTTATCACATCTAATCTATCACTCACATAAGACACGAGATTACCGGTGATTGTGGTTGCATATGCATCTGAATACGAACTAAGTGCAGTTTTATCATACATTTCCACAAATTGGTCAGAAGGAGTAGTGTGACAACTATCAATATCAATATCAGCCGCTGAGAAAAATACAATCTAATATAGAAATAGGCAACGCACATTTATTGCAGAAAATTCAGATTGTTCACCTGTCAGAACCACTTGCTATCAGTTTTTGAATCAAGTCCAGCATACCGACGCACACAGCGACTCAGAAGATGGGCATTTGCTGAGTATGATTATAGTGTTAACTACAAATCGACGGACACTTTCAAGCATGATGATGCCTTGTGTCGATTATTCAGGCGAGAGTTATAAATGTCTAAGTGTGCTACTATTAATTAGCATTAACTAACGCCAATGCTATATAACAAAATTCAGGGTTTTGATTAACCCTATCAAATAAAGCTGT
The DNA here is from genome assembly GCA_013407085.1 of Atriophallophorus winterbourni. NCBI lineage: Eukaryota > Metazoa > Platyhelminthes > Trematoda > Plagiorchiida > Microphallidae > Atriophallophorus > Atriophallophorus winterbourni. The sequence continues at coordinate 31,441 of JACCGJ010001452.1, read as the reverse complement.
CACAGACAATTTTGTAAATGGATATAATATTTTCTGAGTTTTGTTGTCAAATTTATTGCTATCCCTCATACTCCCTTCAACTGTCTTACAAATTACTTATACATCAAGCCAAAGCATACAAAGAGCGTGTCCTGGAAGCACTGCGGTAATGGGTATGATGATAATATTTATGGTTTGTCCGTTAATAAATGACTGGAATCAGGTATATATACATAGCATTTTTTCGAACCAAACTTGCGCTCAACAAACTACCAAGTATGGCAAACTTTGAAGTAGGAAACAATGACTTACAAGTCCATTTTCCCACAAAACTGCGATTTATTTATGCTTTGCTCACACTCAGAACAACAGTACTGGTGAGTTGTATTGCCACAACAGTAGTCCTTGCAAATTTTGATCGGGTCCCCACCCGAATGGCTAGGGACAAAGCAATGTTCGATTGAACCTGTGAATCAGTTAGCAAACGTTTATTAGAAGCATGATTATAGTAATGAAGACTACTATTAATAACTGAATATCAAACTAGTTGCGCTTCTTCCACTGTTTCAAGCGCATGCGGATCCTGATCCTACTGTCACTACCTGATGAGTGCAAACAGCACGAAACCGGTCGTGGGGTGTTTTGTGTGAAGGAGATGCATGCAAATGTGTTTTATATGAATATCAAACTGTTAATTACACGATACTACTGGCAAATTGTAATATTCTGGATACGACGCGATATTATTCTGACCTATAGAATTGTGTCTACCGAAGGTCATCTACTAAAACATTTGCTTGATATGTGAGGGGAAAGTGACACGCGGACATATCTTATCCCTTTACGTCCCAAGTTCCCGTATTGATTGCCGTGCCATTTTTTTCGCCGTACGTGTCATATTTCTTTGGAATTCCCTACCCCAACATGTGGTCGACTCTCCTTGCCTGGCGGTGATTAAAGCGAAATTGGACTTACATATGCAAAAGAATATCATTCTTGAGCCTTACATTTGATATTCTCAATTCCTTTTATACTGTTATATTTTTCACATTTTCAATCATACCGTCATCCTGTGGTGTTATAAAGTATTAACTTTTTGACCATAAATCCTTGAATCCTTGATATGTGGTTAAATAAACAAATTTCGTTGAATATCTGGTAGAATAGATGATCAAGACAGATCACCGGTGGAATCTCGCTTTTTAGTAAATTTGGGAGTTTGAAGTTACCCATGATCAGGACATTGTTTTGATATATGAAGACAACCAGCTGAGTTTTCTCAAGTAAACTGGCATTGTATGCTTCGCCTGCTGACGGTGGTCGGTAAATCACACCAACAACAGTTTTTACCTGTTACTGATTCAAGTGAGCACCACAGTGTGCCTCTCCAGTATCAAATCGTTGTTTGTGATTTATCTGAACATGAGGTGTTCATCATAGTAAATAGCAACACCTCCTTCCTTGTCTATACGATCACGATGAAAAAGAAACATGTTTGGAATGGACATTTCCTCCTCAGCTAATTGCTGATTGAACCAGGTTTCCATTACGGCTATCGGGAATGGTGAATATTTTTCATGAAGCTGGATTAACTCGGGTAATGTATTTGTCAAGCAATGTGCGTTTGTGTACAAACAAATGTACAAGCAAATGTTTGATCTGGATAAAAGTGTTGGATGATGAGTATTTGAGCAGATAAGTTGAGTACGTGTCAAAGATGTTGGGGCTTGTGTTAATGGCTATATTACATTGCCGACTCCGATTGAGTCGGTCGACATCCGATTTTGGATCAGAATTCCAGGCATCGCAATGCTCAGTACCAAGAGTTTCTGCAACTTCCGCGATACCGGCGGTTTTCAGGTGTTTACTAATAACTTTGATCTCTCATGGAAGTTTGTATCGATACCGGTACCACTTGTTAAGTACGGGGTCCAATATAGTGGTGGTCAAAAGTGTCCGTTTGAGGGGTCGTGGACCATTACCTTCGTAATTCGGTGACTTCGGGATTCGGAAAGTATCGATAACCGCAGCATTGCTGGGTTGGATAGCTATAATAATAAATCTTCACTGTTGTATATCGTGTTTGGATTTACACTTTGTATCTGAACCGTGGCAGCTTCTAGGAAATTTAAAAGAATAAGTGTGCGATTATTGCGATCATTTGTTTGTTTTGATTCCCTTCCGGTGGCGATTTTAACCGCTATGACCGGGACACATCAACAAATACACGATATCTATTTTCCTAGCCGTCCCGCAGCAAATATGTCAACAAAAGTATATTTTCTAACGGCTTCTCATTTTGCACTACTACCTTGAGCAACCGCGGCTTCACTTGGCGTAGCGCTTTGGGGTGACGATTCGAGCGAATCGACGAAACCGGATCGATCACTTTTAGATTCATCCGAGTGCAGTTTCAAATATTCAGTCAAGGCATTGTGGTGTCTCTACGAGAACAATGTCTCAGTCGACTCTGGCAAGTTGGTGCAGATATCACTAAGCGAAATTCCTTTCGATGCAACTTTGATTAATGGGGCATTCGATGTGAACGGTTTCGGCTTCGCCTATGGTTCTATAAATATTGAGAGGCATTTGTCTGGATAGATTTTTGGGATTATTTGACGTTTATAAATATCCATACCTAAGAATTACATCTCGAAGGCTGCTCTGTGCTAATCAATTAATATGTCTTTTATTGAGCATGGCTAGTCAGTTGATAATTCAGAGTGAATGCCAATTTTGCGTCTTTCAGTTTATTTATCTATAATCTGCTGATAATTCTTTAGTACACTATGTCTTGAAGTTGGTGGTGCTGATCCATATTGATACACGCAGACGACTGTACACAGAGACTTCTTGCTATTTTTGATACGAAATAATGAACAGTGACGGACGAACTGTACTGTACCACGCTACTGCGAATAAAAATTATGAATGGTCGTGACAAAGTTTACATCGGTACTTATAGTGATCACACTGCTCACTTTCTTTGACACTGCCTTGTCGACCAGCCTTTATTTGATAATTTATTTCGGAGAGTTACATTTGCGGTCCCCAATTCAACGGATGATGTGTTGCAAATGTATTAGCCAGATTAAATCTGTAACAAAACTACCGAATCGAGTTTCTGTCCTCATTGGATTGACAAGATTGAGACCGATAAATAAAAGTTTTGTGTTGAACTGAACTTAAATAAGGGTGACTGTTGATCACTGCGATTCCGTCATCGTGAACAAATGCATGATTATAGATATCAATCCACATAACCAATAGTGGCAATCCCATAAAATATTACGTTCATCCCCGTCCACAGAGTAAGAGAGATTTAGCACTAAGATCATAAAATATTTCAGGTAGCTGATATCTGTCAGTTACATAATTAAGTGATTGCATTCAATTTGTATTATTCAAATATTATTTTTGTTTCATTATCTCCAACATCGACGGCATCAGTCGAAACAAAGACGCACTGGTTTACACACGAGCGTATCCATGTTGCAGTCTGGTTGTCCTCGTTGAGGTCTTGCTTGTCATCATGTTTCTACGTGACATACAAGTAACAGAACAAGGCCTGCATCTTTCAAGTCAATATTAGACCAATAGTTTAGTGAAAGACCTACAGCGCTGGCCTAGCGATTGTATGAGTTGTGGATGGTTTAGAACCTAACTTAATCAAAAGCGAAATAAAATTTTATTCCTGCGTCAGTTAAAAGAAATTAATATCATCGACATTAGCAGAGCAGTAGAGTGCTAGATACGGACACGCTTTGTGGAGAGTTCATTTTAAGTTCCATCAACTAAATCCTGTAATAGTGACTTCCGTTCAATTTCTTCGCATGAATATTTAGTGGCTATTATCGGAATTAAACTTGCGAAGATTTGTTTATCAGTACAGGACGACCGTTCGTGCGGAGGCCGTAACCTAGGTGATTCTGAGTGACTGAAACACCCTAAAATCTCAACGAATAATTCCACCGAATATATCATTGTACGTTCAGCGCAATAATTACTTGATCGGTTTCAAATATTTAATATACTTAAAAATAACAACACATTTATATATAAAATAATAAACTTGTAACAACTTACCCGTTTGGTAAATGCCACTCAGTACCAGAGCAATTATCAGACTGAGCATATCGAAGTTCGAATGATTTAGTTACTAAATCTGTGCACACCACCAGTTGGGTGTAAGTCTGCTGTCAATCGTCTGCCCCTATGACAAAGACGTGATAAACTTTTCAGGTCAACGCGCGAAATCGCATCAGCTGATTGGATCACACGGTAGTCATGGCTACGAGGTCAAATCTGGTGGTTAACACGGGTCAGAAACTATAGGAATTTAACGCTTATGACCAGTTTTTGCCCACAAAACAAATCACTTAATAAAAACCAAATTTGCATGCATTTCCATCACGCGTACACAACCCACGACCGGTTTTGTGCTGTTTGCTGTTGTACACGAATAAAGTCATTCTCTTCTTCTTCTTCAGTATAATCAGGATCTGCGTGCGCTCACTTACTATTTACGCGAGATTGAATTCACGAGAACTTAGCATACACGGACGAAAATAATGCATAATCTTAGGTGCTTAATCTTAAGTTAGAGAAGACCATGGTTCAGTGACATTTCAAACCACGTAAATGAGCGCAATAAATCCACTATAACATAATAACAAATGAAAATAGATTAGCACTGTGCATCTAAGACGACCTATTAATTCCGTGAAAATGATCAGCTTTCCAAATGATCACATCACCCTACAGCTGCACTTCGCTACCAGTTTCCTATTGTTTGTACGAATCACACTTTACCTACAGCGAAATGTAGGTAAACTCCAAGGATGTTCACCAGCGGTTGACTTACACTGAACTACTGGATCATATCACTGGTGAGTTTCACATGAATGCAGTGAGTCTTGAAGCAGTGGATAGGAAGATTAAGTGTGGTGTCCATGAAAAAACCGAATTAATAAACAATCTCTATCACCAGTTTGCAAGATACCTCAAAATTATATGATTTGTAGACAATGCCAACAGCGAATGGCACATTCTTTCTCTGATTCTTATTTATCCACTGGGAGGATTTTTTTAAATACTTTTACGAGTGTGCTCGGATTTAAACTTCGCACTCATTTTATTGCAACGTCGTGCGCACCAAATTCCTTGCGCAGTAACTTTATTCTCAATCGTAGTCTTAACATATCCATCGATCAGTTCGATAAATCACCAATTAAGGTCGCTAATTCGAAACCGGTTTTGTCAAACTTAGCGATTTCATACGTTAGATTTTATCAGACCCATGAGGTTTAAAGAAGATACTGACATAAGTAATGTGTTGCTCACATCCCCATCCCTTACTAATACTGACATATTTACCAATCCTTAGATTGCAATCGAACTAGTTTCGATTGAAGAAATTATCCACAGTAATACATAAAAAAATCAAAATCACCAGATTCGTTTAAAACGGTAGTGATACTGGTGCGGTAAATGCACAAGACTGATGTTAACATAACCGAGCCGCACACTTGCCAGCGGATAAATGAGCAGAATGCCATCTGATTAAATTGAGCTACGAAGCCAACGATGGAAGAACCTCGTTTTTTTACAGAATTTATAAAATCCCTCTTACGTGGGAAGACGTATTTGGTATGACCATCAAGAACAAGACTAAGATAATTAGTCCAAAAAGTGAATCAACACTCGCCATAGACGCTGAGCGCTGTTGAATCAGTGTATCGTCTATTTCGGTTCACGCATCGAAGATAACCTCTCACTAGACATTAATATTGATTGTCAGACAATCTATCGTATGCACTCCAGCGAAACGTGGATCAGGCCAGGCATGAACACAAGGTGTTCCGGTAATGCAGCAACCGGCACTCCGCGGAAAACATAAACGAACTAAAGAATTATACGAAGAAATTGATTGTGTCTAAGGTTTTATAGATGCAGCTACAGTCCACTTAAACAGTTGCAGTTAGGCTTTTGAAATTCACCGAAGCGTGAAACAAAAATGTGATCTTGCTTCCACACTGTTCGTATTTTCATCCATCGTCTGCTGAAACAGGATGTTAACAGAAGTTATTCAGCTACGCACGTGGTGTAATGGCAACCTTTTCAATGTAAACTATTTGCGAGCACAACGCTGTACGAAATGTGCTAATCTGTGGCATGCTGTTTATCGACGATGCAGCCATCATTGCTCATATTCAAGAATAGTTTCGGTTGCTAAGGGTCAACTTTTGTTGGCATACAAACAATTTGGGTTGGCAATTAACATTAACAAGAACAATCGTTGGCTAATCGAATTTTTCGTCTCCCATCATCTCTGTAGAAAACCCTCAGCTTGAATCCGTAAACATTTCCACACATCTTCGTTCAACTATCGCGGATAATCTCTCGTTACCCACCGAGATTTATAAGCAGATTGGTAAAGCAACTGCCATTTTATCTCATTTGAACTTTCTGGTTGCTGGGCAACGGCAAGTTGATCATGATGACGAAAAGGGTATTCTACAATGCGTGGAAGCGAAACTTGGATCACCCACATAGGACGTGAATAAAAGCGGAATGCTTCGCATGGATTATTGAACGTATCGTGGATGGACAGAGTGAAGAATGCAGAAGTACCTTTTAAATCTACAGAGCATGTTAATCCTACAACGACAATGCCGAACAAGCTGGTTGGGTCATGTGCACCGAATGGAAAATGGTCGTATTCGGAAAGATTACCCCTATGGAACGTTGAAATAATTAATGTCAACTTTTTGGCAGGTCGAACTTGCGGTAAAATGACGTTTAAAAAAGAAAGATCGTATGATTGACCTTAGAAGTTGATAAAAATTGCTCACAATCGCTCACTTCGGATGCGCTTTATAAAGCGGCATCTTCAATCTGCGGAAGATCCGATAGTGCTCTCGGCTGGTGAACATCGAGTACTATCTAGCGCCGTGAGCCGGGCGTGAGAAAATGTTTCTCCACTACTTAGCCACTTGAAATTCGAATAAGGCTTATTGAATATTATTTTTCTACATACTTTTCATCGTTTAGCGGTCAACCCCCTTTGTTAATCTTCATCATCACATGCTCAGAATCCATCAAAGCTACTCGGTTGGATAGTCGATACAATGAATATTCGAAAGTGAATTCCTGGATATGGAATACAATTTCGAATGCTATGGTATGGTATGAAAGCACAAGCCTGATCCAGGCAAAGTGCCGCGCAGTCAGAGACTACTAAGGAACAATGAGGTGTAGGCACCTCATCCCAGTTTGTTTGTGCTTACTCTTCTATCAAATAAGTAGCTATTTAAGTCCTACCCTACCCCATCTTTTAATATTTTACTTTTTCATGGTTGTATGGCAGTTAAGCATTCGGTACGTGTTACCGGTGTAATGTTGTCTGTGATGATGATGACGAAGGAACAATGAAATGGCTACACAGATAAAACAAGCACTAGGACCGAGAATACAATACAGCCATAATTTGACATCAAGGGGCCTTAAATATTAGCAGAGTTCTATCATAATCGGACGACATTAGGAAAACCCAACCTGAAAATTGATATGAATGGTGAAAATGGCGTCTCTCGTGTTTTTGAAACTCAGATAGATAAAACAGAATGCGATTCGATAATGCGTAGACTACAGCGAGCTGAAATGAAGAAATGTAGTTTACACACACAGCGAGCATAAGGAACGGGATTGGAACAATTATACTGGAGGAGAACAGAACATAGCGACATAAACATAGCACAATATTTGGTTGGAGCGAAGACACATTTCCATTGTTCACGTTGGGAATGATGTAGAAAAACGCAGATCAAACTGGACAGTCTAAGTATGTTTACATGTAGAACGTGAATGTCGAAAGGCACAACTAATGTGACACGGCGCCGCGCATGGAAGTTTCTAGTTGACGGCTAGCAGAAAGCACTTCGGATTCGGTCGAAAACAGCAACTATTATACCTTGGTGGAGTTTGTAGTACCGTGGGATGTAAAGCCAAGCGATCATTCATGTTGAGAATCACTATCCCGATCTAATTCAGCGATGATAGTGGAGTGCGGTGAGGAGTCCCCGTAAGTCTTGTCATCATCTTCTTCTTCCTCATCAGCATCAACACTGTTGTTCAAGATGGAATTCACGTCAATTTTTTCATCTAACACATTACTTCGATTGATGGAGATGTCTTCTCGGAACCGATGCTGCTCATAGGACGAGGTAAAGGCGTCAAAAGGGCGAATATAGGAATCCTGCTCAAATCGGTCAGACATATGCGGACCGAGATCCGAACTGAAGGTGGAGCGATTTTGGGAAGCGTAATGGAACGGACGGACGTTATAACCACCAAACGAAGCACCTGGAATGGGGTCCAAATTAGCTAAATTTTCTGCCGGCTCTGTTGAGTAATCTTCAGAAATCATCAGCATTTCCCGAAGCCCGGCGTTCTCGGCGTACAGACGATGTAGTTCCGTCTCGAGTTCCACGGCGTAAGCATCCCCGCGATCGCAGACTTCTTTGGCCATGGCAGCAAGGGAAGAAACTTGTTGAGAAAGAATGGCAGATTTGATTGTCGCTTTATTTACACCACCATCCAAACCCCTCGGATGTGTGGAAGAAGTAGCAAGCAGTTGCGTTGCGGAGGTTGATGAATGAGATGGCCCATCTGACGAGGATCCGTTTTGTGATTTGAGTGAAGATTCCAGGTGATTAGCATGCATCAATTTGGTGACCTTGATGAGAAAAAAAGTAAGAAAAATAACAATAATTATTACGCTCAGGCACAGCATTAAATCTCTATTGCAGGTATCAATGCTCAGTTTCCATGGATGACAAATCCTTAAGATAGAAGGGGTTAACGGGTCTAAGCACGAAATCAATGAATCGACATGTTTAGAATTAGATCGAAACTTTGCAGTCATGACTAGCCAACCGTGATGATTGAAATAATAAAAGTTAAGCCAAACCAAGCGGAAAACGCCAGCACGGCGTTGAGAGGAAATTGTGAAACAGTTGTATGTTGCGCAATGAACGCCGTTCCAGATTGATTCCGAGCGGTAAGGCATAACAAGCAAAAGTACGACTATTTTCTCTTATTTGCAAGGAAGAGGCTATTGACAATTTGTATGTATCAATGAAACCACAAGCCTAATACAGGCATGGACTGCACGTAGGCTAACATGGTGCTAGATTTTCTAGGCATAGACAGATATAAGAGAAAATGGCAGTGAGACTCCAATGTGCTCACTACCGGTGGCAACTCAACTTCGCACGGTGTTAGCTGCACATCACAAAAGTACTGCGCGATTGCACATCCGAGCAACCACTATTACGTACGCACTTAGCCTGGATTCACGCTTTTGGTTTAAGCTGTTCATATAGAAAGAAGGCCACGGGAAAACAGCGTTTGCGACGACCAAATGAAATCTTCTGAAATTTTTAACCCGTTAACATTTCTGGAGCTCATCTTCAGTAGTTTTCGAAGCGAAAGAGGAGAAGCTTTCTGCGCCAAACTTCCGCGACTCAAACTTGGGTTCGCAGAGCTTATCGAGCTGCTAGAATTTAACATTTCCGATAATTTAGCGTAAACTTATTATCTTAAGGTTTTGCACATGAAGACACTCACACTGTTTACCTACGTGTTTTCGTTTTCGTTCTTTTGAAATTACGACCAATCGATTGGTCGAGTTGCCTTTTAAAATGCATAGAAACAATATTTCCACCATTTCTTTCAGTCATTTTGAGCGCATATTATACCCAATTAACATTTACTAGAAAGTGTTTTGAAACACTTTTCCGTAAAACTGAGAGCGCATGAAGTGCATTAGCGAACAGTGCTAATCAAGGGCTTACAGAAGATGGGCAGAATGCCGTCCGCCGTCACAATGCAAAATCAGAATGCGTCGAACATCAACGACCTTAAAGCCACAAGAATTTAGTTTGAGTAATAATTGTAAAAACCTGCCTGGAAGCAAGATCAGACGAAGAACATTGGCAACTATTGAACAATATGCAATTCAGAAGAGTCGGTCAAACGAGCCCAATGTGAGGAAGGCTCGAGTGGAACCGGTTAGCAAAGGCACGGACCGGGTGTTCTCGAGGTGGGGGTCAGTAATGTTACGACCGGAAACGCTTTCCTCGGAACTTGGTCCCACAAAAGTATGGTATAGTATGAAAGCACAAGCCTGCTGCAGGCAAAGTGTTGCACAGTCAGAGAGTGCACATGGACTGACATACTGTCAGATCACCAATACCTAGACAGACACGAGACAGGAAATAGAAATGATAGTGAGACTCCAGCATGTTTTAGCTTACAGCTCACTACTGGTGGCCAATGAATTTAGCACGGTGATATTATTCTAACAGATACTTTCCATCCACTGCATCTAGTCAAATATAAATCCACATGGAATCATTGATGAAAACATATGGTATTCCACAACGGACATTTGAACCCATTCACCGCGACGTAGAAGGTTTTTTTTATTTGATAATGGAGAACGAGTTTATTTTGCTAACACTTTACATATAATTTTTTTGCAATGTTCCGAGCCAAAGTAACACTGTAATAAACATTATTGCAGACCTGGGTTATGGAATACGATTAAAGATATTTACAAAAAACCAGGATGACAAATAAAGCCATGCTCTTGCTGTCATAGCTCAAACAGGAAACACCTCAAACAACGAATGAGAGTGAAGCTAACTCAACCAGAGCCACATACACACTTCGAGCTACAAATTTTTCCTATTACGTCATATGAAATTCGCATCGATTGCTTGAATGGATGCCAGAATGTGTGATAATTTTCCACACGGGAAAGAAAATCCGTTATCTTCAAAGAGCTATCGCATGTGTGAACTTGTTACCATCAAGGCTTACTGAACTTGCTCTTACTATTAACACCAGATGAGAGCAAATAGCCAGAAACCGGTTGTGGAGTGATAGGGATGTGAATATCAGAACACATTGATAGCTTCATCATTTTGTATCCAACTGTCAGGGTGTAAGCAGCCAATCAATTTAAGAGCTACGGTGTGGTTGGCTGTGCATCACACTGACTGAGTTCACGCATATGCTTCCATGCATCACAATAATCCAATCCTCATCTAAAGCGTTGCGCGGTGTGCAACACCGTGCTAAATCGGTTAGACAAAGGTACTGCATGCGGAAACACGCTGGATTCTCACTGCCATTTTGTCGTTTTCATTTATGTGTCCAAGGCTGAGCAACCTGACAGTAACTTAGCCCATGTGCACTTGGCTTGGATCAAAGTTTGTGATTTTACACATCATACAGTCACCCCATCGAGAGACACTCATGGGCAATCGGGAAAATCTAAACATATTCACTAGGCCCTAATAAGAATAATTCATCCACTGGTTAAAAACGGGATAACATACTTGTGTGCGATACTTCTTCATAATCAAATCCAGTGCATTTTGATGTTCGTCCAAACTAGTACACAAGGCACGGTTTTCAATTTGTAATTGCTCCATTTGTTTGTTCTCAGCCGCCAAGCAGCGTATCAAAGGTCCTTTAGGGTGAGTAGACAAGCGCTCGGAAAACTCGTTGAACGAAAGCACTTCCTCCTGATACTGATCGGAAATTAAAAAAAATCGCGAGTAATCGTAGCACATGTTCAATGACGATGGACTCAATTGACATTTAATTATAGTAAGACGGGCTGCGATAACCATGTATGAATGCGCGTACGAGTGATTTGAGACGCAACGCGACATCAGTAGCGTTACTCGAATTGATGCAGTCATTGACAAAATACACAACCTGATTGACAACCAGTATGGCATGATATGAAAGCACAAGCCTGATCTAGGCAAAGTGCCGCATAGTCAGAGACTGCACGTGGGCTAAGATACCGTCAGGTTGCCCAGGCCTAGACAGATATGAGGGGGGAAATAGAAATGGTAGTGAGACTCCAGCGTGTTTCAGCATACAGCACACTACCGTTCGCCAATCAATTTAGCACGATGTTAGCCGCACAGCATGTAAATGCTGAACGATTGCACATCCGTGCAGTAGAATTTGTACGCGTGCTTAGTCTACATTCTGATATTGGATGAATAAAACATACACCGGCAAGGCTCCCTATGATTGGGTTAACCGATATGGATGAGCAATATAGCAGATGGGTGGCTACCACATGGCTCCTGAAATAATATTATTTTAAACCATAAAATCGAACAAGCAAGGATATGATTTAGAACCAGAAGACAACAGTGTCTTCGGAATTTAATAAGAAACACTACCACGAGTTGTCGCGAAAAATGTGTACAGTAAACAAAGGTTTGAGAAATCAATGTGCGCAGAACGACGCAGCCAGAAGACAGCGAAAATCAAATGACCATTACAGGAAAAACAGAGCTCGTGAAAGATGACGAGAAATTTGTGTATTTACACATAATAGTGAACGTAGCGATGCAGCAACATCCTCTAAGGGAATGATCAGTCCAGATGTTCAGGTCAATAAAGTGCTTTTATTCCAGTTTATTATCGACTGAGCTAGGTATTATTTTAAGGGATCTCAATATGGATCAAAAAGGTACTGGAAACGTTCGGGCCCAAAGAACAGTGACAATACCGATTCGTCGAATATACGTATTCCACATACGCCTCGATATTCGAAATATAGCGAGCGACGCATATGGCACAATTGTGCCATGTAGTCAACGACAAAAATAAAGGCCATTGGAATTGAAGCTAAATGATTACCTTCCGCATGCTTAGTAAATCCGACTGAACTTCAGTAATTTGATTAAGCAAGCGCTGAGTCGCACTCTCACGGGATTCAATTCTTGAGACCAACAACCGCACATCGTCAGTAATTTTTTCCAACGTACACTTCATTACAAAAACAAGATGCTTGACATGCAGGGAGTAGAGGAAATAAGCTGGAAAAGAAGTGGGAAAACAAGTGTAGTGATTCACAAAATGTCAAGACAAAATTTTATGTTTGCAAACGACTGAATAGGAGATACGATCCATTTTGTTGGCTGACCGTAAATTCATAGATGCATCACACGGTTGAACGTAGCGCAGCACGATGTCAATGAGCAACCACACTATTTGGAAGCATTTAAATATCTATACAATCATCTATTGTAAGACTTGACAAGTCAAACTTCCAAAAACTCGTTTGCAAAATTAGGAATTTCGATTTCAAATGATAAATCTATCGGTTAATACGAAAATAGGAGTAAATTATTGTATTTGAAGGCTTTCCAGCATACTCTAAAAATAGAGTATGTATGTATGTATTGCTATGTATGTATTCAACACCAAATGAAAAATGATGAAGTACATAGTGCATCGAAATAAAGGATAGAGTAATGAACAAATGTTGAAAGATCGCACCAGTACTTACGTTTCAGCGCCTGCTTCGCACTATTATTACTAATCAAATGATTCCGTGATACGGAAAACAAGATTGGTACAATCAACACTCAGAGTTCGGATGCACAAATGGGTGGGACGTCAGCCAATAAAATCGATAAAAATGTTGAGAGTTTTAATTGCTCACATTCTCAACGTACAAGCAGAAGTATACTTCAAGACGACCACATTGAAACTAGATTAGCATAGATTGGTCAATCAAAGAATGCTATTGTCTGCTCTGTTGAATGATTTGCAGCCATAACACATAAAATGTATAGCAACTATTGGTCTGATCGTTTAGACCACACTCAGGCAAATGAGTATGCACCATTGAGTCTAGCGCAAAGGTGATCTTTATTTAATCGCGTCACGCGATCGTTACCCCAAACCTCTACTGGGCTTTGTGACTAAGGCGCAGTATGGCAAGCGATGACGAGTTATTTTTAAAACGTGTCCCAAAGATCTCAAACGAGCTAGCAAAAGCATTTCTCTCAGTCCAAACACCCGATTGCAATCGAATGCTGCCACAGAATGCGAGATTAACTCGAGATAGCTCACTGATCAGCATTTAGACGAAGAGTAAGACCAATGAAAACGGAAAAATCACAATTAACAAAACACAGAAAACAGCAGACAACATACGAAATATACATGTATTTGGAAACAGAACGGAAGCCTGTACAAAATTCCAACATTATAATATGGCAAATTGTTGGTAAAGTATTTTGCGCACGTTGAAGTAGGTTGTGGACAAAAGGCCCTCTAGCACTAGTCGACCAGCCTCAGAACGTTTGATGGCTACGCAATTGTCCACCACCAGAACACCACTCATGAATTCGGCGACAAGACCTTGCGCGAGCAAAAGCTGTTTCAGCTGAAAGACAATTTTGGGGAAAACAGAACGGTGAAGTGCGAGGTAGAACCAGGTTCAATTATTCACAGCAGTGATGAGACATTTGAGTAAGAATAATCAGACAACTTAAAGCTACGAAACGCAATCCTCAGCCGTCTGTGAGTGAGTAGTCACCGCGAAACTGGATAGCCACGACAAAAACCATGTAGATTAGAAGCCCTAACTAGGGTGGGGGCATTCTTCTGCTTGAAACAAGTAAGAGACGGGACTCTCTTAACAAACGTCAGTCCGATATAGAAAAGCGTACTCGTGGCACAAAATATGGATGTTGTTCCAATGGTGTATCTCGAGCTATCGCTTGTTCGTGACGTCTCCTCAGCGAATCAGCTGATGAATCAGTCAGTGAATCAAAAAGAGAACAGGTGCAATAATTCGTTGCAATATAGGATCCACGTAATTTATATTATTGAATTTTCAATTACGGCATCAAGCTCCGACCATCATGGTTGTACGTGATGCGAACCAGTTAACTGCCTGGGACATACAGGACTCGACAAACGGAGGGAGTTTAGTTTCAAAGAAATAATCAAAGGTCGTAGTGAGCAGCGTTCTTAAGCTAGACATTGAGACATGCAAAAATTCAAATAGGCGGTTAACTGCAACAATCTACAAGTCTCTATGGAAGATATCTGCCATCGGCGCCTGTTGAATCAATTGGGTCTGCCACACTGAAGTCAAAGTGAAACAGGTCGTCTGACAACATGTAACCGGATTGGGAATACAACTAGGGTTGATAAATCTTCTATTTGAACGTGTTATTTAGCACAACAGCCTTGTTTCTTAAAATCGATAAAGCATATAATGGGTCTAGTTTGACCAGGCTGAAATTTTTCACAGATTTCAATAAAATAGTTGAAAATTAAGCGGAAGTATGATGTGTATGAATGAATGAAAGCAAAAGCCTGGTACAGGCAAAGTTCCGCACAGTCAGAGACTGAACGTGGGCTAAGGTACTGTCAGGTTGCCCAGGCCTAGACAGATCTGGGGAAGAAAAAAGAACAGGAAGTGGTAGTGAGACTCCAGCCTGATTCAACATGCAGCTCACTACCAGTGGCCAATCAATTTAGCATGTTGTTAGCCGCACAGCACAGAAGTACACATCCGTGTATACTGAAAGCTGTAGCACAAAATAGCCTTATATCACAAAGGTAATCAAACGCGGACTGATGACTAATGACTAGAATAAAAGAAAGTAGACATTTATAGAACGAAGGATCCTTAGAATTCCGAATAAGAATTTTGAGCAACCAAATTATTTTCACTACACCAAATTAAGAAAAAATACGAAAGAAAATTTTACAGTAGATTTCACAATGTCAGTCGCTTTTATAAATCTGAAACAGCATTTGATTGGTCACCAAAGTATCGAGGTAGGTAAGTCAAAAATGGATTTTTCAATTTTTTAGTTTTTGAAAATGTGACGAAATGATGGTTTCGTGTGGAGGCAATAATGATCTTGTTCAAGGGGTGTGCAGCTTCGGATGAAATGACTTTGATGAGTCTGCAGCGTTCACCAAAGAGGCGATCGAATATCATATCTCGAAATAAATCCACAGAAATACAGTTCAAATTTGCAATAACCTTAAGATCTCTTTTGATTAGGAGAAATCCTAATCCGCAAGATCGTAAAAATTATGGGGATGCGTAGAAACACGAAACAGAAAAGAATTCTTACACCGCATTATGTTAGACGTAACGAGAACGAAGGCAAAGAGCACAGATTGGAAGCTGGTTAACTTTGGGAGCTGAGCAGTCACATGATTGATCAGGTTGAAGCTTTCGTATCGCCAAGATACACGAAGCCACCTTACATTCAACTCCAATGAAATTGGTCAATTTGACTGACCCAATGTGCAATTAGCACATCACAAGTCAGTCACGTTGCAACTTAATTAAATGGGGGTTCGAAATATTCCAAATTTGTTTGCTTCCATTTTGTTGCATAAAAAATCTAAAAATTATGTAAAATATATCTACTTACAAGTAACATAGCAAATAGGTAGAAAAGAAACTGTGGCTTTGACGCATAACAATAAATGAGAGTAGTGTTAGAATAGCTAAATTGCCTGAAGAGATACCGCTGGTTGGAGTTTCAAAATGAATACCCCAAAGTGAACTAGCCAAACTCACATCAGACAGTTTCGGTTCATTCACAAACACAGTTTTATGTGCTTCGACGGGTCCGTTGGGGAGATTTAAAACCGGAAGTTGATCAGCCGCGATCGGAAGGGACGGCTCTTTGTAGTCCGACACAGTTTTATCATTCTCGAGCATTTCAACGTCCAACGGAGACTTGTCTTCCACTATCACAGTTGCATCAACCCAAGCCAGCTCGTAATCTCGTATTTTTGTGAATTTAAGACTTGAAACGAGACTGTCTTTCATACGAGCCTAACGTGAAAAAAGAATCAAACGAATGTGATAGACGAGCTACGGAAGCATTAGAGTTGAACGTTTGAGTCATTATTAAAAAGCTTGGTAGAAACAACCTTGATAATTAAAGACAGATGCAAGCCGTGAATCCGGATAAAATATCAGAACGCAGTTTTCGGTCGTCAATGATTATAAACAGAACATCGGTTTCCGAATAACAAACAAGCGTTGTTAATGAAAAAACGTTGGGATTGGAGCGCAAACTGATAAAACAACATGAGATATGACATGAAATGGAAAGCGTTATGTCGGGCGAAGTGCCCTGCAGTCTAACAGAACTAGACCGGTCGTGCTAAATGGAAGCCATTTCCACTAAGTTGATAGAGAGGGATATCAGGAACTACCCGTTTAAACTCATTTGAAGTAGCGAGTCTCGGCCGATCGAAGCGGTAGGACTATCAACAGCGCCAAGCTACAACAGAAAATTAAGTAAGTGATAACGCCTACGAGTTTCCAACCGCGAACCAAAACTGCGTTTATCAAATGTTTCCTCTCTCGTACCAAGAAGGATACCGTGGCTTCAATTGTAGAACATTTGCTATTATTCATAAGTAAAACGCATCAAGAAAGTATAAACCATGTCGCTTCAACGCGTTTACTGTCTTGATGCGAATTCTTGTAAACTGAAATCTAAGTTTCCGTTTTCGTGTTTACAATTCAGCAACATGAATCGTAAGAAAACTGAACATGTTGAGAAAAATGAACGACTATCAGCTGCTCAGATCTGAAACCATCACCACAGAACACTACAAAAATCTCGGTGGCTGGAACTAATGTTTATTGCAAAAACCGTATTTCTTCTTCTATGTTGTTTTATTTATGTTAATAGAGGTGGATTTTTCGGGTGATTCATACCAGCTATGCCCGTTTGACATTATCTGATGAACGCGATTGCCTTGTTGGTTTATTTTTGGTTGATCGATTTTATTCATACACAGTGGAAGGTGAACGAATTTGCTTAGATTTTTCTTATTACATAATGACACTTAATACCGAGAGATGGTTACCTTTAATACAACCTAGAGTAATGAATGCATAATGGCAAGGCAAACAGAGTGGAAAAATCTATGATGCTAAACTAAATAAATGTCCAAACGACATCTTAATTCGATAAAGTTTTCGGAAGAGTTTTGCGAGAATCAGTCTTACAATGTTAAAAAAAGGTGACTCACTTGGTAAATATCTTCTTCTTTCGTACAATTGACCACTTCGTTTCCCAAAGGCACATGAACTAATTGTGCTGCTAACTGCATCGCGGTTCGACAATAATGCGCCAAATGGTCGGATGACTTTTGATTTGTACCCACAACAATGACTTCCAGGGGACGAAGACCTAAGATGATACGCTTCATTGCCTCCCCATCGGATCGACCCTGGAAAACACACAAGAAACGGTCAGGTGGCGTGAGGGGAATGTAATTTAGGGCAACGACATGGCTTACCTCAAAATCGAGGAAAATTAATTCACATCGGAGGGGAATTTCTAGTTGTTGAGTGATGATCCGAGTTTTGTTCTCGGAATCGTCATTCAAGTAGCGCGCCTGTGAGGCCAAACATTCCAAAACAGATGGTCGAAATTGATCTTTGGGCAAGAGTTCATTTGGAGACGGAGTCAAGAGTTTTTCAACTACAAACGGGAAAAACATGACAGCAAATCGACAGCAAGTAGGAAATTCGAGGTTCTAATGGGAACAAGCGACAAACCTTTTGTTTTGGCAGTCACAGTGGCGGCCGTACTTTCACTGTTGTTATTAGAATGAGCGAATAAGTCCCGGTCAAGGATCGCGCCGTAATCGTCCCAGAGGACCTACACAAGAAAACGGGTGGGTCGAAAATCAGTACGATTGAAGGTATAATGATCTAAACGGTGCACCCTTAGCCATGGCATTCATTTAAACAGACTACTTGAATGGCATACGGGAAAACGAAACAAACGGTATTTTGACACCTGGAAACCTATCCGCAGAAATGTATTGCGAACAAAACGTAACAACAAGAGCATACAATGAATTAGTCTGGATACGTTCATATTCATTTCGCACAAGACGACAACTATGAATCCGAACACTAGGATGCAAATTAGAAAATACGATGCTGATCGAAAGATCGTTTATTTATTGAAGGAGCACAAGAGATCTATGTATGAAATCACCCGTTTCATGCAGGCAAAGTGCAGCATAGTCGTAGAGTGCACGCGGGCTAGGACACTGTCGGGTTGCCTAGGCCTAGATAGGCATCAAAAATCGAAATAAAAATGGCAGAGATTCCAGGGTGTCTTCGGTATACAGCTCACTACCCGACAAGAGATTTATCCGCTTTCGGGGCCAAGGGGATTGCGAATAAAGGACTAATATAATAGATAGGGACATAAAAAATTCGGAATACAAGATACTTTGATATGTCTCGAGTTAGGACATAAAACGCAAGCCAAAAATGTTAGCGCCCCCAAAACGGGTACGATCCGTTTTGTTTTCAGGTGCGGATAACCTAGTAATACAATAGACGAAAGAATTGTGAAAAGGGAAACTGACCAATTTTCAAATGACTGTCATCAATTTGACACACTGCTGCCAATTCGTATTACTGACATCTTATTATCACCATCATTGACAACATTACACCGATATATATGATATGAAAACACAAGCCTGATCCAGGCAAGTGCCGCACAGTCACAGACTGCACGTGGGCTAAGATACTGTCAGGTTGCCCAGGCCTAGACAGATATGAGAAAGAAAAAAGGAACAGGAAATGGTGGTGAGACTCATGCTGATTCAGCATGCAGCTCACTACCTCTGGCCAATCAAGTTAGCGCGGTGTGATAAATATTCTAAAATATATGGGGAAGGGTAGGACCTCAAAAGCTACTGAACCTATGAAAGATTGGACACAGACGCACTGGTATGAAATGCCTACATACATTCCAGCAAGTGTTGTGAACGAGTAGAGCAACATCAGCACGACAGCTTCCTTGCGGCATTCACTGTCGTAACAAGCTTTCCTCGTCAATTCACTTGACAACAGATAACATTAATCAAACACTCCAACAAGATGTCTACAACACGACCGCCACTGAACACTATTTTGGGCCCTATCACTAAGGGTAAGAAGCCACTGCGAATTTTGATCTTTCGGACACGACCCCGGAAGACGGATCGAAGCAACCACAGTTAGTTTAACAGTCAAAGCCTTCATCTGCTTGAGCCAAGTCAGAGTCTGGCCACCCTTACAACGACGCTATTCTTTATTTTTATTCCCCCCATATCTATCTAGGCCTGGGCAACCTGGCAGTATCTGAGCCCACTTGCGGTCTCTGACTGTGCGGCACTTTGCCTGGATCAGGCTTGTGCTTTCATACATGCATATACAAGAGTGGCTAACAAAACCGCGTTAGGGAAACGATGATTTCTCATTCGCAATACGTGGCCTAACCAGCGAAGTCTATACACGTTAACTTGTTTTTCGGTGTCTATGTCGCTACCAAAGATTCTATTACGTCTTATTTCTTTTCGCAGTGTTCAGGTTTCACATCCCTACAGTAAAACCACGCGTACCGTAGCCCTATAGACTCTACCCTTGAGCTTTAGAGACAAACCCGTTTGACACCACAGATGACCTAAGTTACGAAAAGCTACCGTAGCTCTGGAAATGCGGGCTGAGATCTCCCAACTTAAACAAGCGTTGCTAGTAATGCAACTACCCAAATAGGTAAAACAGTCTACAGTCGCAAGTTCCTCATTATTGAGGCTTAGCGCTGTTTTGATCGAATCAATATCCTGTAACAGAACTCTGCACTTGGGTGGTGCAAACCGCATACCGAAGGATGGTATGATATTACATAGTCGGTCTAAAGTAGACTAAGCATCCGCATAGAAATCGAAGAGTAGAACAGCATCGTCAGCATAATCTAAATCACGTTTCTTATCGCGGCTTATCTGAATGCTGGGTGTCGGTACGCCTGCATTACATACATCCATTATAACGTCAATCACAAAATTGGACACCCTTGTCGGAAACCACTAACCGTAAGAAAGTTGGATAACAGGTTATTGTACACCATAACGCGCCCAGAACTATAGGAATAGGTATTTTGTGGACACATTTTAGTAATAAGGTATTAAATAATGATTTCCTATAGTCCGAATCAAAATCAAGAAAGATCGCTACAGTGTGCTGCCTATAAGCATGGCGATGTTCTAGGGCTTGCAGAAGAGTGAATATATGATCGACACATCTTCAACCCGGAAGAAATCCTGCTTACTCTTCACGAATCTGTGATTCTCTGTGTAATGTAATGCGCCAAAGACATACTGAATCAAGAAGCCGAGTAATGGCGGGCGTAATGCTTATTCTCCTGTGATTGGAGCATGAAGTACGCATACCTTTTTGAAAATAGGTATGATTATAAATTCTCCACAACACTGGGGAATAGTTTCTGTGTCCCATACCTGACGAAAAGGTCAACTAGAGTGCTTAATAAAATATCACAACCATCCTTGAACAGAACCGGGGTCGGTTCATCGGGACAAGCTGACTTGAATCCTTTCACTGACTCAATACCGAGATTGATTTCGGCTTCGCTCGGAGGCGGTAAATCAACGGACTAAGGTTCACAACACGAAATAGAAAGCAATGGATTATCTGCAGTTAGCCAGCTAAATTGCTCGTGTAAATGCTCCGCCCAACGAGACAAGCGGCGATCTTTGTTAGTGAATAAGGTGCCATCGTTTTCTATAATTGTCTCGCTAAGTCCAATGGTTTTAGAACCTGTAGATCGGACATTACCCGAATTGCTAACCATCTCCACTTCCTCAACTTTTTGCAGACAACACGCTTTTCTATCTGATCGAATTTTACGCTAGAGCTTATTTCTGACCTGTCTTCCTTCTGCATTACATTACGAACCAGAAGGAATTCTTCGACTTTCTTTTAGTAATCGAAGGCTAGCCTGGAAGATACAGTGTGACCTTCTGCTATAGGCGGAACTGCCACACGCGGAGTCCGCGGCATCGTTTATTACAGTTGCAATCGCATTCCACTGCTGTGTGATATTTTCGGAAACCACAGTGGAGAGATTATCTACTAAACCGCCGCGCTAGACTTGCTGAATTGAGGGATCCGAAAGCTTATCCAAAGCGATGCGCTTAGAGAGGATTCTTTGGACCAGAGAATTTTAATGTAAATCTGGATGAAAGGAGCGCGTGATCAGAATCTACGCTAGTGTTCCAGAAAGAGCGACACTCCTCAATGCAGCCTTTACATCTAGCGGTAACGGCGAGATGGCCAATTTGTGTCCATGGCTGGTCATCGTTAGGCGGACGCCAAGTTGCACACTGCCGCTTTTTATGCCTAAACGAAGTGCTGCTGCATGAATCACCAAGTTGTGACTCAGTAATATCTAGGTGACCAAGTTGAGCATTCATATCCCCGGCAAGAATAATGTGATCAGAACTCTTTGTGCGATTACTGCTGAATCGAACAGAGGCAAGGCATCGTAGACCATCAGTAACGGGTTAACCGAGATGAATAGGATACGTGACAATCTGATGCTACTCCCATAAACAAATGTATAGGCTGAGGTAGGGTTCGTCAGAATAGGAACACGAGTTGGAATTCAGTTAAGTAGAATGCGAATGGACCCAAAATGTAACAGAAATATAAAACAAGAAGAATTTAGACGAGAAAAGATTCGATTCGCATTTATCTCGGTCACACACAGAAACTTCAGACTTTTACAATATCAACGATTGTTCGGAAACGGATTTACACAACGTTGCACCCACCATGGTGCGTACAATCCGAAATGTTTGTCGCAAGCCTGAAGATACCAGTAATAGGTAGCGCAAATTATGTACGAAATCTGAGTCCCCGGTGGAACGGTCCTATACACCTCAGAAAATGTTCTCTTTTTGTTCTTGAAGGTTCCTGGTAAAGTGTTAAGCAGCAGCCAAGATAACTTTGAAAAAGCTAGGGTAAGCAACTCATATTTAAAGTCATCGCTGAATAAGATTAATAGAGCCAACTTTTGGCGTATGAAGTTGCCTAATCGTGTTGTACACCGTGAAAAAGGTACGAGAAAAGCATAACTGAAACAAATGCACTTGTATGTGAAAAACACAGCTGACACCCACCCGTTTTTCGACCTGTGGGAATAGAAGCTGGGTACGTTTAGCGGCCCTGAAGAATTGTCCACCAGCATGATTATGGATCCCCGGGTAAATATCGTAGCCTGGTTGATGACGACCGACGGTTAAGTGAGCAGATGGTAGCAGACTAGGTTGGATTGAATCGAGATCATGTTTCTTGGGAACGCTTAGAAGACGTAGTAGCGATATTTTCTCGGTTGAACCTGGAGTCTCTGGCTCGACTGAAACAGCGGTGGCTGACGAAACCGAGTTGCGGTGAGGTGTGGTGATAGAAACAGACTCAGGTTTTGTCGTAGACTGGGAAGAATCAATATTACTTGTGTCGCCTAGAAAAAGATGTGTATAGGGAACAACGTGAATATGGGGAAATACGAACTTTGAACAAGTAAATGAGAATAGTTGAATGTGCCAGTGAAAAGAAATGAGTGTATTAAAATACGCAACACGCAAACGTATATATATATATATATATATATATATATTATATATATATCAAATATATATCTATTATATAATCATCATATAGTCTATATATATACATTGGAACCCGGCACGATCGCTGGGGAGAGAGTAAAAATGTTCGTTATAAGCGGAGTTTCGTTTGTAAGCAAACGCATTTCAGACACGTAATAATGGGCACTTTGTATTTGGAAATAATGGTGGTTCGTTTTATAAGCGGAATTCGTTGTAATCGAGGTTCGTTTGTATGTGGGTTCCACTTGTATTATATATATATATATATATATATATATATATATATATATATATATACTTGCCACTCGCCACTTGTCAGGTATGCATATCCATGACCTGACATTCGAACTTCGTTCTGACTTTGTGTCGAATCCATTTGTTGCACAGTCGATAATAAACGATAAACGAATAGAGAACCGTATTTCGACTAGCGAACAAAGTAGAATTGGCTTTACATCGTTTTTACGAAAAAACGCAAACTGTGTAAAAAGGCAGCTAGATTGAGATAAAATTTATTTCTTGTAGATGTAAAATAACACTCGAGGGTAATAGAAGCAAGCCTACTTGTAGGGGTTGGCTGATCATCCATGGGACTTTCAAGGCCAACAGGTCCGGCTGACCCATCGGCCAAAGGAATGTTAACATCCAATTGGTCCATCACATTGGAATCCTGCACATCGGATTCATCGCGAACAGCATTCCGCATACGGGGCATTCCATTCGTTATATTGTTCAACTGCGAAGATAGAACACGTCGAGAAAGGGACATCGGAAGGACCAAGGTGCCTGTGGAACTGGTAGGTAGCCCACTTTTCGCCAAGGGGTCACCTTGTGCCAGTCCAACCAGTCTACAAAGCAAACCGGTTTCATCTGACGTAAATGTTTGGTCGTTGAAATGACACTGACGCGCAGTGAAGATGACGGTATTCAAGTCATTGTCAGCCCACTCTGCAAACAGTTGTTTGGCGAAACCATATTTCATATCGAAAGATGAGGCGAGAACCACCTAGGAGGATAACAATTCAAGGGTCAATTATTTAGTTACAAGAGATGGACGCATCGAATATGAATAACACCAGAAAATAACACGATTTAAGGATAAAATAAGCAGCAATATGAGATATGGTGTACAATGAAAAGATTGATTATCGAGTACAGATGGGACTACTTATTAAGACAGTTCTGCTTAATAGGTTAAACTCGATAAGAATTTCCGAGCCAGCGTCACGTTAGTCAATTCATGGTTAATTAACTTGGTTAACAGCTCATGTAACAAAAGGTTACAATCAGCTAAATTGTTTCTTTTGATCCGCCAGTGTCGCTGAAATGGAGAACCTACTGCCCGGAAACAGCAAATTAAATAAAATGAATTGATGTAATGTGCATATGTAAAAACAGAAGGCAATGAATTCCGACCCACGTGACATGGAAGTGGCAGAAACTGTTTTACAAGCTCTCAGCTATCATAAAGCTCAGTGACTTGGGTTGTTTTCATCGATCGGAAATACTCAGATCTCAATAGACTCCAATGTGCATTTGGATATCGGCCCCAACCAATATGGTACAATCTTGCCATGGACTCCTATCCTCATTGAATGCGGTGTATTTTATCGTACAAAATAAATCAACTGTTAACACAACGTGATCAAGAAATGAGGCTGATTGATAGAAGAGCAAATTCACTTCGAAACTGCGAAACAGCGCACATAACACAAGCGTCACAGTTGAGCAATGAATACAATGAACAAACACAGGCTATAGCTGAATTGCAGCAGCGTTCGGGTACGTTGATGAAGGTTTATACGCCAACGTAATATTAAACTACGACGTCCTCTTCAACACTTGCCGAAAAAGACGCGATCAAAGCGAACTGCGGTCGAACGACCGGTACATACACAAAGCGTGCGATATCCACTGAGATTGACGTGTAATGACTGTTGAGTATAAATACTAAAACATAAGAACATTTTAGGCAGAAACACAGGTGGGAGTTTTGGTTGTAACACTGGGACAACATATGCCAGTAACATATTGATCAGTGTCATCCTCAGTAGTAATTAGCTGATAAATATGGCGTTTAAACGGACCCTTAATTTCAAATTAAAAACTGAAAATAAACGTTTTCAGGTTTAATCTGTGTTAAAACCATCGAAATTAGATGCCGAGGCGTTCTCTGGGTAATCTGACGCCTAATAACACCGGCTTTTGCTTCATAAAACTCGTAAGTTTTCTACCTGTTAATAATCCGACTTGAGTGAGGTTGTTATGACGCATGGCAATGAAAGCTGGCAGGAAACTGCCGTGCTGTTGTTGCTCTATTCGTTCAGGGAACTTGATTGAATGACTGTTACATTTTGGTTTATCATCTCATCCCAGTTTGCTTATGCTTACTATTCTATAGAATCCATAGCTATTCCCCATCTTTTAGTATTTCACATTTTCATGGTTATATGGCAGTTAAACATCCGGAACATGTTATCGGTGTAATGCTGTATCGAATGACTGATGATGATAATGAAGTTGAATTATCTGTTGGCCACATCATAATCGTCGAATAATAAGCATCCATTTATCTATAACTGAGTAATCTTACGCAACGAAGTTGTTGTACATTGTATCTCACAAAAAAGGGAAAACGTACGGCCTCAATTCTTTCATCAAGTGATAACACCAAAGTCATGAGGTTATCAAACAATTGACGATTCATGAGACTTAAAGAGCAACAATGCAATAACTGCAATGGAGAACACGAGGCAATAAAAGCAAATGTGGATATGAACAAGAAACAAGCGACTTCAATCCACTTCGTTGTGGTAAACACGGACAGCGCCACATTGATATCAAGAAAGAAAGCATAACAACCAGTCAATAATGACAAAATAAAAGTAATCTGTAAATTGAAGAGGCAAGTCAATTTTGAGATGGGGTGCCTGTTTAACGAGTGACATTTGTGGCAATTGGTGGGTTTTAAAATCGAGTATACTGATATCAATTAAACAGCCACTTTGAAAACCTCATTGCTAAACAAAACACGAAAAAAGTACGAGAGTTACCTTGGGTTCCGGCACATCGTCCAATTGTTCCAAAGTGTGGCATAGTTGCATATGACGAAAATGAAAAGGATTGCTACGTTTGTCTTCAAATGTGCGCATAACTTTCTCGGACATCCATTCAACCATGGATTTAGCAAAGTCGACAACGTTGAACGCTACGTGACTTAGCATGGCCAAGCCATAAGCCATCATGCCGGAATCCTAAATGGGAAAATCATTCACAGTGTTATTCCAATCGATAAAATGACCAACATAAAGCACCAACATCACGAGCTATCAATCAGAATATACAAATTAATAAAACTAGAAAAACATTATATATTTTGCAATAAAATAGTGCAAAAACGTAATAATCCATCTAAATGCAACCACAAATTGGTAATAGAATCAAAGACAAAGCAACAGAAAAGGTAAACATGACAATGAAATTAATCAATAAAAATAAAAAATATAAAAAATCAATAAATAAAATGTAGTCAGTTTAATCAGACAGCACGAATGACCAAGCTTACTTGATTTAACCAGCACTGTTCCAGGAAATGTGCTACTTCTAAACAACGTCCAGCAGTGTCACCTACAACCAAGACGTTCCCACCACGCCGCAGACTTCGCAATATTGATTGCCGAAAAGTTTCGTCTCGGTCTTTGCGCCGAACCTATGAAAGCGAATAGAACGAAATACTTCAACATACATGTGAATAAAGAACATTTGAAGAATCCAAAATTAACAAGTGTGGCCGCATGCATGCGTCGAAAGTTGCGCCGTTCAAGTGGTAATCCTTCTTGTGATTGAAATCAATCGCGTAGACTATATCGGTATCTTCTTTTACCAGTTTCCAAATCGTTCCACCAAGAGTGTGGCCTGTAATAAGCAGTTTATTGGTGCAACCAACCTGAAGGAAGTGGTATGATGCAAAGTCCTCTACCGCGACCGGGTAGGTTGATGGTCTGATGATACTTCACTTGGGTGACGAGATCAAAGGCAGAATCAATATCGTCCAGTGTGAACAAAGAGAAATCCTCCGAATTGTAAACAGATTGATAGAAATCATACAAAGTAAGTTGGCCCATTTTAAAAACCGGCGTTGTGGCATAAATGGGACACTTAAGACCACAGGAACCAACTAAATAAGGTAGAAGTCCTATATGACGTATGCTTTGGTGGCTGATGAGAACTGCATCGATATGGCGAGCCCACTTGGCCAGGGTCTGACGGTAATCAATATTCGTATTATCATGCCAACCGCAGTCCAATAAACAATGAAAGTCATCGACCTACAGAAGCGGTTAACAATAAGCAAGGTACCTGGAGAATAAAACAAGGTGGTCCACCATCTGACGCACCAGATAAGGTCTGTAGTTTTATTATTGACGTTGCCATCGGAAATAAGCACCTAATGAAGGTCAAGAAAAATCGATCAATAAAATGGACGTAATGTGCTACAAGCAAACGCAAAAGTATAAAAATAATAGACGGTTGTATATGCAGTGGCAGCTCAACAGTGAATCTGACGGAAAATGAGGCTATAATGATGGAACGGACATACATGGATACTGCAAAAATGAAGGAAAGAACCTAGCACATGCTGAACATGGAGTCGGATAAACTGCCGTGCAATCATACAGTGCACGTAGGCCGGCAGTGCTACGTTAGAAGGCTTATACAGCATTTTAAGAAAGCAACAATCATACTATTTTTGCTGGGAGTTCAAATCGGCTGCACATAAAATTAATTTCTTCACGTGTATTTATCCGACTTTTTCGTTAAATTTTAACGCTATCCGTGTGCCAATTGCATCAAATGTTTTCGTATCAGCTGAGATCAATTTTGGACGAGCACTTTTGGTCGAATTACGAGATACCAGAAATTGTAGTAAAACGTTTGTCCCAAAAAGTTTGGTTACGACATTTTTTTAATAAATTGGATTATATGTGGAAGTTATCAATCAAGACGAACAACAAACATAGTTCAGTTGACAAAATGTAAGTTGATGTTGGGACATGTTCGTCATTTTTTTCAATTATGTGGTTAAAATTATTTTAATTGCTGAAAATTCGTGTATACAAATAAAGCAAATTTTTTCTTCAATCGCTGAGGGCGCAGGTAGCTTATAGTTGCATCTGGTTAGCGGTGGTAATTAATGGTGCACGGCGTTCCCAATCGAAGACAGGAGTGCATGCATGCATGAAATCATAAGCCTGGATACAGATACAGTGCCGCACGATCAGAAACCACGCATGGGTTAAGATACTGTCAGGTTGCCCATGCCTAGACAGACACGAGGAAGGGAAAATGACAGTGATACTCCAGCGTGCTGCCGCATGCCACTCAGTACTGTTGGCAAATCAATTTAACGCGGTGCTACCTGGGTAGTACACAACTGCCAATCTGAGTATTGTATAGTTGCTCACTCGCATGTTGAATCGGGTACTGAAGAGTGTTGGCAAATATCCGCGACACGCAGGAGCGTCGTGCAACTTGAACAAGATATAGGCACGGATGCTGTAATTCCGAAGGAATGTCAACATTGTACTTTGTGCAGCATTATTCTAGTGCAAAGAATATCGCTCTGCACTAAAGTGCTAGAGGTAACGAGCTGCAATCGATGCACTTAGGATCATATGGCAGTGAGATAATGTTCTCCGTCAAAAGAAATCATTGGATTTGCATGTGCGTCTATAACAAACAGTTCCCTGAGGAGCTTGGTCACGATGACCGGTTGTTGAGATTGTGCTGAAATCATAGGTTTTATGTTGGTGCCAGTGGCATTCATGAGCTGCTCCAGTTCCGGGTAAGTGTTTTGCACTTGTTAGGCACAAAGCACATGCCATACCTTGAAGCCTTAAGTGTCAGGGGGTCCAGGGCTGGTTGCATTATGAGGGTTATCTTCCAGAAGTGCGATGTCATCCACATACTCAAAATAGGCAGAAGTCCAACACCTACGCATATCAGTGGCTCACTGCTTGGTCCACTACTCATTCTTACTTTTGTAAGCGACCTTGCAGCCTGCTTGAGTTCGCATGATGATATATGTATGGATGAAAGCACAAGACTGATCGACGCAAAGTGCCGCACAGTCACAGACTGCACGTGGGCTAAGATACCGTCAGTTATCCCAGGCCTAGACAGAAATGAGAAAGCAAATATAAGTGGGGATGGTAGTAAGACTCCTACCTGTTTCAACATGCAGCTCACTACCAGTCGCCAATTAATTTAGCATGGCGTTAGCCACAGCACAGAAGTAATGTACGATTGCACATCGGTGCTAATATCCTAGGATCCGACAATAGAGATACGCTTATCTCGGGTTCAGAAAAGTAATTGACATGCCACTAAATTTGGAGAAGAGCTGCTTTATGACGACTAATTCGGCAAAGACAACTGGAAGTCGGCGAAGGAACCATTAAAGGGCTGCGGCTCAGAAAGTGAAAGATTTCGGCATTACTATCACAGGAGATTTTAAATGGACTACTCAGTGTGCCGAAGCAGCAAATAAGGCTCACAGGGAACTGTTCATACTGCGCTTAGTGTTGTCATGTCAAAAACTTCTATCTTCATCCCCCTATCATCATCATCATCATCATCACGAAGCACAGGTGTGGAGCTAGACAAAGTGCCAAGCAATATGAAGCAGGAAAAACAGATACGCAAGCACGTGAAAAAGGGAAAGCAGGCAAGCGGAACATGCAAAAGCAAATGCGCAAAAACAGCTTGTGTTTGTAGTTCACTGTATGTGATTTTTTGATTTTTTTGTTTTTTTATAAAATAATACCGGCGTAGAAAATTATGACACACGAACTGTATACTCAATATCGAAATGCTGGGTAACCAAAGGCATACCTTCGAAGGAAATCTGGGTGCGTGATGGGCTTTTGGACACCTTCGGACATGTGCAGCCTTAACTTGAAATGTTAGACGACAAGGATTTACCGCTTTGAACGTAATGCGAACATGTCGGTGATTCAGAAAACAGATTTGTTTCTGATGTAAGCAATGGTTAATACAACGATGTGATCAAATCAGCAACATAAAACTTCGAAACGTCCAACGATAATTACGCAACAACACCATACACACCCCGAGCTAAGAATCTTCTCCTTTGTTGATGAACACGAAACTATTTTCGGAAAGATGACCTTGCTCATTGCAAACATTAATATCTGGTTACTGAAATGTCATATTCAGGTGTACGTTGTAAACAATAGAATCGTTCGTTAATTCATTAGGCCCAAATTCAAATTCACATTATACATGGCCGAAAAGTGGCATGGCAATTGTGAACCCAACATTCCTTCGAAGGAAGTTGACCTCAGGAAGGTCACCGACCTATTCTGTGCTTCAGGCATGCGCCATACTACTCCGCTGAAGCGAGTACACCGGGTCGGCCAATGGAGAGGAGGCCCAAACGAGGCATTTGGCAAATCGCAGCGGCCAATTGTAGTCGAATTTGCAAAGCAGTGCGATCGCGACTACTTTCTCTCAAAAGCTGCGAAACTTCAACTAATTGAAGGTAAATGCGTGGTTGCACGCATTTCTAAAGCGACCGTAGCATTCCGCAACCTAGGTCACCTCTGGCGTCAGAAAGGACTATCTCTGTTACTCAAGGGTAGAGTCTATAAAGCGACAGTTCGGGCTGTGTTACTATATGGGTGCGAAACCTGGACCTTACGTAAATAACACATTCGGCGTCTCCCAGTATTTGACAACCGGTGTCTCCGCAGCATTCTAGGAGTTAGCTGTTACAATCGTATGCGCACCGATGCTCTCCGAAATAAGTTGTTGGGTAGTAATGTCGATATAGAGAAGCAGATCAACCTGCATAGGTTACGCTGGCTGGGTCACGTTTTGCGGATGCCGGACCACCGACTTCCGAAACAGATTCTTTTTGCGACGCCACATCCTGATTGGCGTGAATCTCGGGGTGGTCAAACCGTCACATGGCATAGGCAGTTAAAAACCCTTACTAGTAAACTTTCCAAAGTAGGCGCAGCGCGTGTTCCAGGTTGGTGTCCATGCGATCAGATATCGCAGTGGTTAGTTA
>JACCGJ010001451.1:0-30082 GCA_013407085.1 Atriophallophorus winterbourni | reverse complement strand
TGCTATGCAAAACAGTTGGTCCAGCCCGAGGTTATTTGCTTTTTGTAAACGTGGATGTTCCAAAATAATGAGTAACAGACATGCTGTTGTGAGAGAATTTTTTCGCTGAATCAGGCTGATGCAATGCACATCATTCTAAAGTAAATTTTTGAAAGCGGTTCGTGTTTTTACGTCAACTTCATTCATTCCGAACACTATGGAAAGCGTTCTAGCTCCGTGATCTGCACTAGCAACTATGAACTCTGATGGATAACTCAAAAGAACGCATGACTCGTACGTTTTACGACAATGATATTGTTCCAATGGGTCAAGTTGTGCAACGGAAAGCGATTGTCTATTCAAACTAAGTTTTCTGTCGAATGTGTGATAGAGAATACGACTGGTCAAATTTGCAGTTGCCAAAAGCAAGCTAAGATTTATCAATATGGCAAACGATGTTGATCTGCTTACATACCATCAAAGCAGTTTCAGATACAGATGCAAACTTTCTTGTAAGGCTGAGAATCTCTGCACATAAAACCGATTTCACATATAAACGCATACGATATTGGATCTACTATAGAGTTTGGAAAACAAGTTGAGAATTTTGACAGCTTTAGCTTCAGAGACATCTCTATCCATACTGAAGAGAAATTGACGCGAATGTGAAGATTAGTATAAGAATGCTGTCCCAATTTTCATAAATATAACCATTAAAATAAAGGCGTTCAACATTTTGGTCCAGTCCGAGGTTATTTGCTATTCGTAAACATGGATGTGTCGAGCATTTATTCATCATTTATTTATCAGTATGTATCTGCAAAGCTTACTGTCAGATATAAATAAATATTAGACACAACAAACGCAATCCTTCCTTGACTCGCTGCCATTCAATGATACTAGAGTAGTATTTTTATTTTTTATCTGATACACTTTTAACAAGACCTATTAGACAATATTCACGAATGTGTGCTACCTGTGATGAATAACGTGTTCACTGCAACTGTACTGAGATGCTAGGGTAAAACTTGATGTTAAATTTATCATAGTCGGTTTAAAAAATCTTGAAATCTTTTCATGTGCTGATAATACAATAAATCCTACGAATTTCAACATTCATTCAAAGTTACTCTGGTAATTACACGAACTAGCGTGATTATCTTACCGCCATGAGAATATTAGTACCAGTGGCTGAAAACGTGTTTCAACAAAAAATTTCATCTGTCTGATCTAACACGTATCGCTTCATTAGATTAATTACATTCTACGTTTCAAAGCAAAAAATTACATTTCATAATACGCTTCGAAAATACCGTGACGAAATGCATAAATCATGCAACACTAGACAATTTAACGACGTGAGATAATACAATTTCGAGGGATATTAATTAAATGGTCATGTTTCAAATAGATTTCGACTAATTTTTCTAAGACTGCGTACCACTTGGGTAGATCACCTTAATTGTTAAACGCTTGAACCAGTGATATCTTTGATGTTGGAAATGCCATATGGTGAAATTGGATTTTAATCTTCTGGGTTTGTGTGAAATATGTACGCTTTTCGTAGAATTGTGCTGGCATTTACACATAAATTTGATTTGAGAATGAATCGCGGGTTATTAAGTTGTGTTCGTCTCTAAACAGAAAAATGTTTCAGTTGATTTAACAGGATCGATGATTAACGACTGTATAATGTTTAATTGGAAAATTTAAAAGTTTCTAATGAAAATAATATATTCATAGCATCATATTGATCAATGTTGTGATTTCTCTTAATAATATTTTTATAGTTAGAAAGCAGCAAAATTATATCTGAAATTATACACAAGAATTACGTTTCATTTTCATAAAAGAGGGTTGAGTATGTGATATTATTATGTTATTTGTTTTCGCAATACTTTTATGTGTAGCGAATTTACGAGTAACTACTGATTTGCAGGTGATTAAACATATACAAATATTTTATCAAAAACAATTACAATTTTTTACATAATGTCATTTATAGCATCATCTTATTGGTAGGAACATATAGTTGATACACATTATCAACATCATAATTACACTGGATTGTGAGAAACCTGAGGATAAGATTGTGCCATATTCAGCTAATGAACATGGCTTGTTCCGACACCAGACAAACAATGTTCATAAAACTGTTACTGCATATGGCATTGTAGTTTGTTGGAGAGTAGGACTCGGATTGGACTCTGGAATAGAACTTTGTTTTCACTCGCAACTTTGTAGAGCATGAAATGCTCACGCCCTTGCTGTGTACATTAATGTTCAAAAAACAAATACAGCATCGTTGGCCAGAATGAGACATCAACTCTACAGAGTGTGCGCACTATACATTTTCGAATTCAAGTCTATAGTAGTCGTTGTTTGCTATTTCATTTTTGGTGACTAAATATTACTGTATTGTATAAATATTGTAACTAATGATCCAGGTCTACTTAAGCCAAACATTAGAAAAAATGTATATCTGACAAAACTTTTGACGAATTATTACATCATAAATCCAACTTTATAGTAAGAGAGAACAACGTCATTTTCAATTTGACGAATAACGAATCAACATTTTTCGTGGCCCGCGAAGATGAAGGAAAGCAAACCCTGTATCACGTGTTTTGTTTCAGGATAGCGGACACAGCGATGATGTTCAATTAGAAGTGAGCTCATCCCAATAAATTAACTGAGAAGGTAGCGCAGAATTAGTTTTATAATCCAAGGGTATCTCATAGTCAAACTACTAATAATTCACGCAAATTAATGAGATCTATTTCTAAGAGATAATTACCGCTAGCGAACGTTTTCTTTAAAAATAATAATTTAACTTTATTTCATTAGGTGGAAAAAGACAATACATTCATTGATCGCTCGTCTCAGAATAAGGTAGGCGCCGTATTTTATAAAACACGGAAACATTAGAATTTGTGGAGGGCACACATACAAATCAATACCTTTTAAGTATGCCATGATTGTAAAAGCTGATGGGTACAAGCAATTTGGGGCACTTATTCATGTATTTTGTCTGGCGTTGACAAGCAGTGTGCAAACGATTTGGCTGATTGTCAGATAGAACATAAATGGAATTATAATGTAGCTAACAAGGTTCCCATTTTCGAGAGATGAAGAAAAGTAGCTTTTGGTCTATTAAAAGGTAGATTGATGTAAATTGTGTGATAAAATACCGGTTTATTCACGATGAATAATTGTTGACAAATGGGGACTAATAAATAAGACAATATAATGCGCATACAATTTGGTGCATACTTGGTGAATAAAATTTGCACATTTTCAGCATTACTAGCTCATATTACAAATAATCACTAAACAAATATGTAATGTATAAAAATATATATCTTCATTAAATGAATGAAATCATTATATGCCATCAAATTGTGATGAATAATTTTGAAAATCATTGTTTGTTTGGGATTGCTAAAATGGAGTACACCTAATATCCGTAAGCTACAATCCATCAAAAACAACAATTCAGCACATGGAGGCAGATTGCTATTCGATTGTGCATTCCCGACGAGCAAGAAATAAGATATGTGAATAATAAATACATATAGATATTATGGAAAATTGTTTTAACGTGTGAGTAACCATTTTCTGGTAAATATAATCCGCTAGCATTGACTCTGTAGTTCTATTTCTGACTTCTTATTCTTCGTGATTATTGAGAAAATGTCTTATGACAAATAATTTGAAGCACATCAGTTTTGCCAGATTTAAGCTTGACCAGTTGTCTCTCACCTCATGATAGGTAAGATGTTATAAGATGTTAACCACAGTTAGAAACGGTTTGTAAAACCAATCTGTTAAATAATATGTGCTCTCAAATGTGGATGGAGTTAGACAAGCGGGTTCAAAGATGGTATTTGAAAATATTTGAGACCGATATGGACTCCATAATCATGAAAAGAAAGTTTGCAATAAATCGGTTATAGCAAGTTTTTTGGTAACGTTTCGCTTCTAAACACAGAAGCTTCGTCAGACCGAGGGTGTTTATTTGTAAATGTCAAGTTCTTGACCAATCTTGAGTTCTCTAAGATAGACAGTCGAAATCAAGACCATCTGGTTTTCGGTTCTGCCGCGGATGAGGATTAACGTGCATAACATCTGATGTGCACATTTATAACATAAGCAGTGTATCAGCGGAAGCCGTTCGCACCTGCACAAAAAATGAACAATTAAGGGATTAACCAGCAGCATGTGGGGGGTGATCAATTGTCTTGATCTCGATTGTCTATCTTAGAGAACTCAAGATTGGTCAAGAAAACCCATTTAAACCTGAACACTGTTCGTACCGACACCCTTGGTCTGACGAAGCTTCTGCGTTCAGAAGCGAAACATTACCAGAAACTTGCTATTACCGATTTATTGCAAACTTTCTTTTCATGATTATGGGTTTAAATGAAATATAAACATTCGTATGATTTTTCATTACAACAATGCGATCTGTTTCGTGATTAGATAGGCACAATACGAGCAGGATCCAATTGCCTTGAAATAGTAAACGAAAGATAAACAAAGGATTAACATTGAAGCCACAATGCTATCGGGTTGAACGAGCAAACTATTCAAGATCAATCATGATCACATTTGGATGGTGTTAAACATTTTGGTTAGGAATGCAGGCATCTCTATCACAAAACCAAGACCTGACACAGAGATCTATTCGGTTGGGCGACCACAACAGTTGTTGCTGGCTCCTTCTGGACTGGTCGGGCAAACAAAGCTACTCAAATGTGCCAGGCTGGAGAACAGTTCATAAACGCTTAATTGCGATCGGTCGAACGGTGGACGGTAGTCTAGGTCGATAAGGCGTGGGACTACAATGGTGATGTTCGGTGGTTCGAATCCTACCCCGAAGCGGAGGATCTGCACTGCTGATGAGCTCAAATAAGAGCGGAATTCGAGTCCAGTGCTTCCATTATGAACCGTCGTGATCAACTTTGTGAATGGTTCGACGGGCTTGGCACGGATGAGTAGTCACAAATATATAAAAACAAATGCCACCTACGTGTCGTTTGTTGTCATCGGGTAGGAACAGCATGGTCATGATCCGAGTTAACTAGTAATGGATTAACGAAGATAAATCGAACTGCAAGTATAAATAACTAGACTTTTCACAATTGGTTGCAATTCAATTTTCAATTACGTTTTTCTGTGTTTGCGGTTTTGACTTTGCGTGATAGCTCGGGATTTTAATTTAGTACAATCACTCAGCTAACGACAGTTTGTTGTGTTTCGCATTTTTGTTTATCGAGGATTTTGCCCTTCTTTAGATCGCTAATTTTCGTGTAGATATTTCCCATGGACATACTGACCCACAAATTTAGAAGTGAAAGACACTTTCGAATTCATTGTCATAATTATTGTTAATCAATGTGCTCAATGTGAACATTTGGCCATTTATAGAAACAAATTAAAACACTTATGTAATGTGTTACTCACATCACCCGCAGTTAAAAGTCCTATTGTAAAAATTATATATACTTCCAGAAAATACCACACCCAACGCTCATGTAGGCGTCAAACCATTTGCGAAAATTTCGGAAACATTCTGCACTTACAACTATGTTATTTATTTTTCGTGGATACTTTTTTCTCCAAGCTAGATTGCATGGGCTGATATTACGCCTAGCAACGCGTGAAAGCATCTAATGGGTACACCATCGCGTGTGATGCACTAGCAAGCTAAATTACAAATTTCTGTAATTGCTGATGGCAATTTCGGCATCCCGTATGTGATGGTCCGATTCGTTTAATGGAATAGGGATTAACAAATGGGAAATGTTTGAATGAACGATAATAATATTACGACTAACAATTTACAATGATTGCATATATAGAATAATTAAGAATAATCGAATAAAAGCCGTCGATTACTGAGAATGTGAATGGCGTGATTGTAATTGTTCTTTTGAGAATATATATATCGCTGCGAGCGCTGCGACAGAGATTCTTCCCCCGAATTGGACTGTTTAGTCATTCTAAAATCTGTGTCGCGTGAAAAATATGTGATTTTGATGTGCATCCATGGTCGACGTCGACCGAAGTAGGCCAACAGTAACCTATATTCATAAGTGGTTTCAAATGACCGGTTGATTATTGAACATTTGTGATCACCGATGTTCCCTCCCAATTGCAAAAGTGCTCCAATAGCAAGCTTTACTTTAGTTTCTAACAACTAAGACCAGCTCCTGGCTTGCTCGCTTTGACCTGTGATGCTGTGGAATTGATTCTACTGACAGGAGAAGGTGGTTGACTGGTGACTCAAATCTTGTTTACTTCGGACCGGTGGAACTAGTATGTTTATGAAAGCGGTTCACCAAAGTGATAGAAAATCCATATCTAAACTCCACTTTCTTGTTGCTGGAGCCAAGCAAGGAAAAAGCTTCAGGATTCAACTTATAGGAAAAATCCTCAGTCGGAGTCCCTTTAGGCACCATAAAATTTTATGCAAATCTGTCTTGGACAAAGCTGCGAAGGTATCGTTGTCCGAATGTATCAATCCAGCTGTCCATTGAGTTTTAATGGTGTCCAGAAAAGGGAGCAGTTGCTGCACGAGCAAAAGCTAGTTCTCCATATTGAACTGCCACGGCGTATATCTCAGCACTGCGATGCAGAGGACACTTTAATCCGCTAATGAGGTTAATAACGACACGGGAAGCAGATACCGGTAAAACCTATGGCGCAATTGGGGTAGATCTTAGCGTAAAGGGTTGCTTACGATGGTGGGAGGAATCTCTAAGTCAGGACGCCTGCGACCCGCCTCAACCTGGGCATCCCCATGACGAAAAATATATCATCTCGCCACGGTCTTCTATCCCCATTATATGCATTAGAAACCAACCAAAATGCAGAATGTATTTTTTCCCCACCAGTAAAACGATTTGCCAACATAAACATATGAGCTTTGAAACTGGGACGTCCAGTCCATGCATCCTTAATTTTATGTCGACGCCCTGAACATCCTCGGAATGAGAAAATCAGCTGTTGTTATGCACTGGGAACCCTGAACTTCGAAGTAACTGGTTGTAAGTTATGCGGGTTTCAGACACTTGTATACTTACAAAAAGAGTGTATCGGACTAGCGTGTCTACACAAATTTATTGTACAAACAATTCATTTCGCTCAAGTTTTGCTTTACTCATTTAAACAGGTGGCATTACGACACGTGACTATTGATTTTCTGCATCATCCGACCATCGTCATTGATCGCAATTCAAATTGTATCCTCGATGGACTAATGTTAATTTGGCACACGGCACGACGTACCGCCAGCTGGTGCTTCCAATCAAATCCACAGAACACCTAGTTCTGCTTTGATTGTAATAACATAGTTCGTCACCCCTCAATTATAAGATTCAATTGAACTACCCTTTCGCAGCTGTCGGATAATTACCTTTCGAGGAGAAACAGAGTAATGCACGCATACTTCGCAACCAGGGAAGAAGACAAAGTCCCAGTTCGAAAATTGTATTAACCGCCAAAAAATTATATTGTACAAGCATTGATACAGATGAAGTATACACGGCCAAAAAACGAATAACTATGCAAGGCCAAAAATTGTATGTACAAAATACGAAGTTACAGACTGGAAGCAGTTCACTACAATACTCCCCCACCAGAGCGTTAATTAGGCTTGAATGAAGGGTAACATACGCTCGAAATGTTCATAAGGTCACGTAGTCAGCAAGGCGTTCGGGCCAATGCACATGTCTACCGGTTAGAACGGGAGTAGGAGGGACCGGAGGATTGGGATTAACATGGGGGAGGTAGGCACATGAGGATTATCAGGCGGTTGTGCGTGAGGGGTAGTGACGCTTGGTGGAGATTGCGGCTTAATTTCGATAAAAGCGGGTTTTAAGCGGTCAATAGAAACTGTCACATCGACCATTCATATACAAAACGAAGTACTTGGATTTACGCTCAATAACTCTGTGTGGTCCATGATGGGATGGCTGAAGAGGTCTACAGACAAAGTCAGGCGCTGTACCAATTGTCAACGAGCGGCAAAACTTCCTGCTCATGCAACAACGGTTCCGTGGCCTCGACCTGACAAAGCATAGTCGCGTATCCATATTGACTTCGCCGGCCCACTCAACAGAACCACATACTTGGTCTTGGTAGACGCTTATTCGAAATGGCCAGAAATCGTCCTGCTCTCTTCTGCCACAAGTTCGACCACAATCGGAGCACTCACTGCGCTATTTATCCAACACGGAGTTCCCTTCATATCTGTCTAAGCCTGGGCAACCTGACAGTAATATCGCCCACGTGCAGTCTCTGACTGACTGTGCGGCACTTTGCCTGGATCAGGCTTGTGATTTCATACCATACAGACAAAGTCACGTTGCACAAAAAACAAAATCACACGTATTACGATGAGGTGATTTCTGTTAGTGGATATTGCGCTGACGAGGAGGCGCAAAATCCAACTTGGACATGAACGATCGCAAGCGAGAAATGTAATCTGACGCTGGAGGTAGTGACTGGCAAGGCAAAACGAGTTCACCGGAAAGACACAGGGTGGTATTAAAAACTAACTCTGCGGCTGAGCACTGCATGTCTTCTTTGATAACAGAGCGTATTCCAATAAGAACAAGTGGCAAATTCTCAGTCCATTTATTGGGATCAGGCTGACAAGCTAACGAGGCTTTGAGCTGCCGGTGGAAGCGTTGAACAAATCCATTCGAGTTAGGGTGGTAGGCGGTGTTTCTGTGCTGACAGCCAAGGAGTCGCGTCAAATCTCGGATCAAAGTCGATTGAAACTGAGCGCCACGGTCGGTTGTGATGACAGGTGTGCCAAAATTGGCAATCCAATGTTCGACGAAGGCGCGTGCTACATTCTCTGAACATGTGTCTTTGACCGGAACAGCAATTGGCCATCGAGTAAAGCGATCAATCGCCGTTAGGATGAATGAGTATCCGTTCGATTATGGCATAGGACCGACGAGATCAAGATGCACATGAGAGAATCGACAGTTTGGATGCCTAAATGGAACGTAAGATATGAAGGTATGTCGAGATATCTTGTTCTTTTGACAAGGAATGCAATGCTGGACCCAAGTTCGTATATTCTTGTTCATGGACGGCCAAACAAAACGATCTGTGATTAGCCTCACGGTGGCCCACTTTCCAGGATGAGACATCGAATGAAAATGATCGAAAATGGCACGTCGCAGAGAAACAGGAACAAGAGGTCTAGGTTTCCCTGTGTAGATATTGCACATCAACGAGGCATCGGCGTTTGGTAACTCAATTTGCTGCAAATTCAGGGATCAACACTTCGCGAGGTCAGTTTTATCAATCTCAGCTTGATGGTTAGTCAAAAGGGAGAGATCAAATGGTGTGCCTGCAGACAAAACAGAAATGTCAGGTCTTGATAAAGCATCGGCAACCAAGTTCGCATCTCCTTTGACGTAAGGAATATCGGTAGAGAACTGAGAGATGTAATCTAAATGCCGAATCTCGCGCGGCGAATGAAGATCAAGTTGGGACTGCAGGGCAAACGTCAGTGGTTTGTGATCCGTAAAAAGAATGAAATCATGACCTTCCAATAGATGACGAAAATGCCGTATGGCCAAATATATCGCAAGTAATTCACGGCCAAATGTGCTGTAGCGGGTTTGTGCCGGATTAAGCTTATGCGAGAAAAATGCCAGTGGACGGAGTGTGTTCTTGTGGTGTTGTTGTAAAACAGCTCCCACAGCCGAATTGGAGGCATCGGTCGTCAATGATAAAGGAAAGGTAGGGTCCGGGTCAGTGAATGGGAGTTCTGTGGTACTGCAAAGAGATTTTTTGGATGCGACAAAAGCTTCAAGTGCCTCTGGCAAAAGCTGAAGTGATTTTGCTTTGGAGTCGAGCAAATCAGTCAGCGGTGCAATGATCTTTGCATAGTTTGGAGTGAAGCGACGGTAAAAATTGATCATACCGATAAAGCGGCGCAACTGCGTTACCGTTGTTGGGACAGGAAAGTCGGAAATCGCCTGGCATTTTTGGGGAAGAGGTGTAATACCAGATCGAGTGAGGCGATGACCGAGGAAGTCCAGTGAAACTCTGCCAAAAATGCATTTACTATGGTTGATCTTTATTCCATAGTTTACGAAACGCTCTAAGACGAGACGGATGTGCTTGACATGCTCCTCTGGAGAGTTGCTGGCAATCAAGACATCGTCGATGTATGCGTAGGCACACGGCAAGCCTCGCAGGACTTCGTCCATGAAACGTTGGAAAGTTTGTGCAGCGTTTCTCAGGCCAAAGTGCATCCGAGTGAATTCGTATAAGCCGAAAGGATTCGTGACTGCCTTTTTTGGTATGTCTTCCTCGGTTACTGGGATGTGGTAATAAGCATGAACGAGATCAAGCTCAGTAAGGATTGTTGTGGCACAAAGATTCAAAGAAAAATCGTGAATATGTGGCACTGGATATCTGTCTGAGACCGTTTGATTTTTAAGAGCACGATAGTCGCCACATGGCCTCCAGTCATCTGAGGTCTTCTTGGGAACCAGATGAAGTTGTGACGACTAGGAGCTGGAAGAGGGACGGATGATCCCGAGCTCTAGCATGTGCTCAAATCCGGCTCTTGCGATCTTGAGTTTGGACGGGTGAAGATGCCTAGGTCTTAAGGAGACTGGTGGTCCGCTAGTGACAATGTGATGTTTCACGGAGTGGGTCACTTTTTCTGTCGGTCGTGGGGGCTGCATGACGGATGGGAATTCATGCAGTATAGCACTAAATGTCGAAGTTTCTGGAGTGACAGCTTTGATGCCAGAGGAAATGGATTTAGTAGTGATACCTGACACCTGTAAAAAGGTTGTCGTATCTACTAATCTCCGCTGTTTTACTTCGACAGTTAGAGCGAAGTGAGACAGAAAGTCGATACCAATTATTGGGCAATTAACCTCCGCAATGAGAAACACCCAGGGAAAACTGCGTCTTAGTCCTAAGTTGAGGGTTAGCAGGCGTTGGCCGTAAGTGTTAATACGAGTGCCATTTGCCGCCTAAAGAGTGTAGGACGACGGTTTGAAGGTGCTGGATGCTGGAGGTATGACGCTAATTTCAGCGCCAGTATCGACTAGGAAACACAGGCCACTCGCTTTGTCTGTAACATAGAATAGGCGACTCGGGTTTGGTGAGCTAGCAACAGTCGTTGCCGTTACTGGCTGGACCATGCTTTTGACGGTTTGTGAACACGGGGAGATACATTTTGAGGCTTTATCCCCATATCGTTTGTGATACCAACACATGCGCGGATGTCTTGGAGATCTAGAGTTAGATCTTAAGCGAGGTCGGTTGCGAGATTTCGATAAAACTTACTTTACCACGGGCGTCAATTGGGCTACTTATTCTTTCAACTCTGTAGAAGAACATTGAGGGGTGCTGTGTGCAGAAACTTCCGTAATTTGGTCGGTCTTTTTAGCTGCAATCATCTTATCCGCTGCTTACGCTAGCTCGTCTAGTGGCACATAGGTGTTCAAACCCGCTAGAACTTGGCATGTGTCAGATGGGAGATTCTTTAACCACAACTGTTTAAAAATACTTTCATCCATTTTTCTAACGCCAAGTAGCTCTTTCATATGGCTAAGTAATTGAGAGGGTTTTCTATCGCCAAGCTGCATCTGCGAGAATAGGGTGTCGAGCTTTCGTTGATCTGAGATACTAACTCGTTCTATCAATGCGGATTTTAACCTTTCGTCTGGATCATCCTCGGGCATGGAATGAATTAAGTCACTGACTCGGCTACCTCGAGTTAGAGTAGGCGAACCACGTGAGAAAACATAATAGCCTGATCAGTGATGTTATATATACGAAAAGTAGCTTCGATTTGACCAAACTATAAACGGGGATTAGATGCACCAAAAACTGGTTGTGATTGTAGGAATGTAGGATCTTTACTTAAAGAGGAATCGCTCATGGTGGGATGTTAAGTGAGTATTCCAAAATAAGCCAAAAATTTACAAATACGAAGATATCGTGAATGAAAAAATCAGTTTGTAGGAGTAGATGGGCTCACCAATTATGTAATGGACCAAAAAATAGTCCAGCACTACACATAATACGGCAAAAATGGAAAGGACTCACTAAAATACGAAAGGAGCAAATGTTCAATGAAAGATCCGTAACGTCCAACGATAGCGAGGTAATCCACACAGGAAAATCCAAGAAATGGAATCCAAGCTGCAGAAAGCGCTAAAAAGTTGGAGAATCCATTAATCACAAATTACAGCACGGAGATATGCACGCAGACTTCGCAACCAGGGAAGAAGACAAAGTCCCAGTTCGCAAATTATATTAACCGCCTGAAAATATATTGTACAAGCATTGATACAGATGAAGTATACATGGCCAAATAAACGAATAACTCTACAAGGCCAAAAATTGTATGTACAAAATACGAAGTTACAAAGTGGAAACAGTTCACTACAAAGGAATGGCCTCTGAGGAGTCAAGACTGCATGGAGTTGGGTTTGCCATGCGAAACAGCATACTAATAGTAGTAGAACCAAGCAGCTGCGGAAGCGACGAAATATAGACTGTAAGTCTGAAGTACACTAGTGGAAATATTACGTTTGTTGGTGTGACGCCTGCTAAAACATACACTTTTTATCATATTCTCACAACCGTTCTTAAAATCGTGCCACTGAAAAGTCGCGTAGTCCGACTGAGTGATTTTAATGTTATAGTTTGTGCAGATTACGAGGCTTGGCCAAACAGCCTAGGTGAAATCGGCGTATTTATAGACAATGAAAATGGAAACCAACTCTTGGATTATGCATACGGTTTAGTCTCAGTATCATTAACGCTTTCTTCCAAACAAAAGCACAGCATAAATTCTCTTGAAAACATCATCTGTCGAATCATTAGCATTAGGTTGATCTTATCCTTGTCAAACCCGTTAATATGAAAATCGTACTGCTAACAAGATCATATCCAAGCGGAGATTGCAACATTGACAATTCACTGGTTTGTGTAAAACTAAAGTTTTAATAGACTATATTTAACCACATCAAATTGATTGCTAAGCCAAAGTTCAACATCGGTTTCATCGGCGTACTTAATGTCGTTGTTCAATTTGAACAAGCTTTAAAATACAAAGCTTAACAAAACAAGTCCACCCGAATAGGCCTCTAAAAACTGGGAATCGCTCGAAATCGGCATACTCCGAGTCACGTTTTCCACTTATGATCTTAATGAAGTCCGAATGAGCAAATGGTTTGAAGCGAAAGCTTTTGTGTTGATTAATGCCTAATGATAAGAAACGGTCCAGAAGAAAACCAATAGATCACAAATTACAACTACTTAGAGAAG
This sequence comes from Atriophallophorus winterbourni, assembly GCA_013407085.1. Classification (NCBI taxonomy): domain Eukaryota; kingdom Metazoa; phylum Platyhelminthes; class Trematoda; order Plagiorchiida; family Microphallidae; genus Atriophallophorus; species Atriophallophorus winterbourni. The sequence continues at coordinate 16,774 of JACCGJ010001451.1, read as the reverse complement.
TTAGATATAAAGTGCAGCAGACTGCTATGCGATGTGAAAATGACTAACGGGCCGGAATTAGCCTCGGTTTCACAAATCTAATAGGTCCAACCAAATATAAAACGGCTTTCATCAAATCAGTTACTTGTAACCCGTTTGGCGACATGTGATGTAAATGTGGGTTAAACACTTCCACATTCTATACTCTACCGACTTCACGGTACGTGAACATGTTGAGCGTATACCAACCATTGAACACCTAGATACTGCCCATACACTTTGTAAGTTTATTAGAGTAGTTGGCAGCTAAGAGAGTGAAAATTACCCTAGTGGTGCAGGAATTTCACCCAAGCTCACCACATACTGCACAACAGCTTTAATACTACCACATTATCGGTGGCATCTTGAGTGAGGACAGGAGGAGCGTGTCCCACAAGAGATGCGAGTGATCAAGTACATCACGCAGATTAGGAATAACAGTGATCGAGGTGACTGCAACAATTACCGAGAAAACTTTCTTCCGAATAATATCGGCGAAGTGTTTGCTAACCTAACATTTTACCCATGATGTTAAAAGTATTAATTGATAGATATTACTCCGAATCTAAAATTTGGATTTCGTAGCGGATGATCAACCGTTGACATGATCTTCTCTCAGAGACAACTGCAAGAATAGTGTCGGGAACAGCGTATGCTATTATACGCTGTTTTTTTTATTGATTTAAAGAACTGGACTATATTAGCAGGGAGAATCTATTCAAAACGCTCCATCTTATAGGCTGCCTTCCAAGACAGCTCAAACCCGTAATTTCATTCCACGCTGACATTAAAGGCTCGGTCGATTTAAATGTGACAGTTCAAAAGCTTTTTCAAATACGCCTAGGTTTCAAACAGGTGTCTACCTGCGACCCCACTGTCTGGCATTTTATTTGCTCTGCTACTGAAAGACGCTTTAAATACGAGAACAGAATGTATTTACCCACGCAAGGGAAATGATAGCGAGCTTTTTAATCTCAATCTTTGGAAATAATTAACGAAAGTACCGAGTGCGCTAAATCGTGACCTGTTCTTATCCGGCGATGCAGAAATTATTTTTAACACCCAAGAAATCCTACAATCGCTAATGGACTATTTTTCGTCGACATGCATGGAATGAGCTGAACAAGACCAAAGTTCTTGGTCTGTTCAGTTCTGTTCCGTTAAAACTGTCGTGCCTGTGGAAATCGCAAGTTTAATAGAAACACCAAGATGATGGTACATAACGTGTGCGTACTAAATGCTTTATGGCAGTGAAACCAAGACAATCCACGTAAGATACCAACGTAAGCTAAATGCTTAACATTTAATAAAAATCTGCCGTAGCTTAAAAATGTCATGAATCGAGTACATTCTAATGATGGACTTCAGAACATGTTCAACGACGACACTGCAACGACACTACCACTAACGTTGGGTTTACGGATTCCAAAAGATCTACACTATGATTAGTTGAAGTCTAGAAGTCATACATTCAGCAGATCGCATTTGCGGTACATAAACGTTTGCGAAAGGGATTTGAATGCTCTTGACATGCCCCTACGAGTTGCAAAGAACTTGATCCTGACCGCTCACTTCGGTGGCACTGTCTAAAGACATCCATCTGAAAGCTGGAGAAGAGCCGATATTGCTCATGGCTGCTGATCATATACTACTCTGTCTGCGTGCAATCGACGTACATCAACCTATTGCCTATTGGTTCAAGCGCTACTGGAGAGATTGTCATTCTTCAATCCGACTTTTTACTCGTTCGAAACGCTGTGCAGCACATAAGCACCGTGCTTTGCTTATGTACATTCATCGTCGACATGAAACGGAGGAGGGTAACAGCGATACTACAGTAGTATGAAGTTGCCGAATTAATTTTAATCACATCTTATTCACCCATATGCTAATCAAACCAAATATTTTTATTTATCAATTTTTATCTTTCAGACCATGATATAAAATCCACATGCTACTTAGAGCTAATTTGTAAACCTGAGTTCAATCAATTAAAATATTACTTTAATTTTTCCGAAACCTGCTTGTAAATGTTTTAGGAAACTCAAAATAAACAAACAAATACATTAACTTAGCCGGAATACATTTCTTCAAGTGCTAAAGTCATGCGTATCTGTAGAACTTCCCGCTAGGATTGAATAATAGGAAAACAGTTTAATACATTACAGATCCAACTAGCGTGGTTCATTCGGTATGTTACAGATTAATTTTCAAAACGTGAAACCACAACTTCAACATTTTAATCGTTACAAGTCTCAGCACACTTCTGTCAGATAAATTGACTAGCTTATAGTATACCCCAGGGAAACAATATAACTGAAATGATTCACACATTTAATTTTACCTAGTCACATGTTCACAACAGTTGCGCTCCGTTGACAAAATATTATCCACGGTAGTTTTAACGCTCCAAATATTTGGCAAATGATTCTGAATGTAAAAACGGCCAAAATGATAAGTTGCTTCTTTTCATGACAGGAGAAAATATTGGAGTATCGATTTTGCTTCTGTCTTTGATGTGGTTGCGTTCTGAAAACTACAGGGCGATAAAGTTCACACGTGTAGTTTTTTCTGTTTGGTCTTGTTAAAAATGGTGTTACATGGAATAATATATTTAGGTTCCAATTAATCACACGGAAATAGGTGATTGATTGTTAGTGTGTAAATGATCTATAAGAAGGGATCCTTTAATAAAAGAAATAAAAATGTTTTATAAATAAGCTTGTATTAAATAATCACTGAAAATTTGTCGATACTATCGAAATTTCTAAAATTTAAACTCAGGTTTATGAAAGACTTAATGCATTGGAGGCAATAAAGTTTTAGTGTTACTGTTAATTATTAACCGAATCGTAACTTAGAATGCCTTAATTCTAACAATTTAGAATGTGCCACCTTCTCTTCTATAGATTATAAGAGTAATAAGTTAACTATCTCTCCCATGTTTATGCTGGACTGATCTGCATTCTACGGCATTAGAAAACAGCATAAAACTTACAGGCATCAATAATGCTCCTAAATCACATAATTTTGTTACTGTTTCAAGCAGCTACCCATCTGAGGTTATTAACCTCCGCTACGTTTTTGATTAGTCTGGTCTTGTTCGAAAAATTATATTTGGAAATTTGTAGGGATTCTTGTTGAACAGATTAAAATGTTTTGATATTGAATTTAGAGTCCACCCAGATTTCAGGATTCAAGATTTAAGATTTATGGTTGAAAAAGCAATTAACTTTACAATAACCATAGAGTTGAACTATAGGTACAAATATATATATATATATATATATATATATATATATCTAATATAGATATATATCTATAATATAATCAAAATCAATTAGACGAGTATATTCTATTATTAGTGGGTGCCATAATTCGGATTCGTTCTCATATAGTCCCTCAAGTTTTGATTTGAATATAGATAAACTGTTTGAGCTCACTAACTCGGAAGGTAGGGAATTACAAGCAAAGCACACACGCACCGAATAAAAATACATGCGGCAGCTCCGTTTGGAATGTGGTATTTCCAACTTGCAACCATTGCCACGGCTGTTTCTGGAATTATATGTCCATTTTTCAAACTACCCCAAATCCACAAACTCAGGTACTTTTCTTATAAGGTGTATTCCCGAGTTTTGTCGCCGAGTTTGTTTGGATAGGAAAACCCAAGTCACGATCAATCTGAATGATTTTCGACTTTTGCAGATTCAAAGGCAGTTTATTTTCGCATGACCAGTTGTACAAAACATTCAAATTGTTTTGCACCAAAATACAATCATTATCATCGCTGATTCCAAGTACTTATCCTCGTGGAACACCGCTAGTGACATAGATTTTCTTCGATAATAGGACATCCACACGAACTCTGAAGTGTCTGCTGCTGAGGTAATCACGTATCAATTCATATAGACTTCCAACATTACCGTCTTTCAATGGCTTGTTCAAGAGCAAGTTATGATCAACTCTGTCGAAATCTTTAAAAATGTTCAGGTAGCATGCATGAATACAGCCCCCGCATCTACAACACTCGTCCAATCGTCTAAGCTTGTCAGCAAATTTGTTAGACAAGAGCAATTTCTGCGAAATTTGTGGTGGGCAACTGTCAAAAGTTCGTTCGTTTCCAGATGTTGCACTATTTCTGCGGTTATTATTCTCTCAAATCTTTTGATACCGAAGACAGCAATGTCACCGGCCTATAATTTTTAACTTCAGAACGGCAACCACCTTTGCATACACGAAGCATATCTCGCAGCGCTAACTTGGACACAGAAACAGACACTGCCGCGCATAAACGCGAAGCGATTAACCAGACAAAAATTGAAAAAGCTCTACGAAATGTCTAACTGCGACGGCAAGTGATGAGACCAGTCATGTCTGCTCTCGCAAAATACACGCTAGCTGCGATACGACCTTGACGAAGTAAGCGAAAAGTGTAATCAAAGACAATTCTATCGCGCGAGTTTGCTATATCTCTGAACGCAGACAGAGTTCACGAGGTCTCTGCGACTCAGCAACTGTAAAAACAACCAATCAGGGACTGATCCGAGAGACGCGAATTCTCACCCTTGAATCATGCTTTAAAAAATCGAACTTAAAGTCGATTCCTTACTAGAAACTCGCACGAAACCAGCGTCCTGTGTACTCAAACAAACAACAAACGACAGTTGTATTTTAAAGAATAAGACAGCTATTTCTGACAAAACGAGATGGAAAAAAGTGGATGATAATGAATCCAGCAACGTGAGTTCCCGACGCCAGCGCGTATACCAAACAAACGAGCATGTATACCAGACACGAACACTGGAATCATGCGCTACTGCAGCTCAAGGCCATTCAGTTTCCGGCGCTGATAGCAAATCATATATATTGAGAAGAATACAAGTGGACAAACTACGAAAACTTCGAACAATCGATCAGCCAACCGGTTCCATAACTTAAGTGTAATATGTCAGAATATATTAGAACTCGATACTTCACTATTTGAAACTCGGAAGCAACACGAGCTTAAAGTTTCACCTGTGAAAAATGATGAAAATAAATCAGGTTACACCTACTTCATTGAATCGACTTACTAGAAATTGTTATTCGCCACAACATGACGAACCACGATTACTTAAAGTAACCGTAAACAATGAAAGGGAATTGGAAGATATATTGCTGAACGCATACATGCATACGAAGTAGCTCTGAAACACCGTGCCGCGTCTACCCCGATATTCCATAGTGCGAGAGACACGGTGAAACCACTGAACGTGGAAACTATTCCTCCCGTGGTCTCATTTTAATTGAGATTCCGGAAATCATTGATGATACTTCCATTCACGAATTATGAAACATTTCTGAGGAAGTTACGGTCGATATTTTTCGTCTACTACTATATCCCAAGTACAATGTAACTAGTCTGAATCCACTGAAAATGATCCTTTAACGCAGCGTCATGGCCGATATATTAAGATGCACATGGAAAGCCTTGAATCATTAGTTACCGAAAGGGGTTACCCTATCTAATCTATCTATCAAAGAACGAGACAAGGCAAACGCCGTTAGATCTGAAATCGATCAAGATCCGGATCGAAAACCCGATACAATTTCCGATTCTTTCACAGAAGCAACCACAAAAGGAAAAAATCGACCCACCCACCCGTTTGATACTAGTGACTACCAGAGCTCAAGCTCAAAAAATGCTAAGTCCGACTCTAGAGAAGTCGGACCAATAATTTCAGTTATAATAATACGAGTAAGTGCATCTATACAAACCTAAACAGCCTTATTAACAACTTAATCGAACTGTCCGAGATTGGTAATGTAACGGCGCCAGACATAGTTGCAATAAGAGAAACGTGGTTCCATGCCTCATTGTCTGAAAATGAACTCTCTTTGCCCAGCATGTCTCTATTCCGACGTCACGGTTTAGGTGATGGCAGAGGAGCAGCACTCTATTTCAAGCTAATGTGTTATCAATAAACGTTTTCCACGTTAAGTCAAAAGGTCAAAGAAGCCTATATTTTCACGAATCCATGACTCCATCGATCTTAGTCAAATATGTTTGACTGATAGAAGATGCCACTTATCCTGCTGCGTGGGGTAAACCAAAATTTGGGTGAAGATTCGTAGTTGATTTTAAGGGTTTAACATTCAATGACTGCATATCCGTTCCTGTGTGAAACTCTTGATCGAGTTTAACCAATATGGTTTACTCAAAATGTGAGAACAAATACGTGATGGAAATGCATGCAAATAAGTATTTAGGACAAATTGTTTTCTATATAATATCTACCTTTTCTCATCGTGGATTTCGGGAATATTTACTATGAAAGAATTGTGTTATTATAACTGCTGTCGATAACGTTTTTCACAGTTGCGAAAATATCACCAAACCACCCAGGTTGGTGCCGATTGAAGACGCTTATAGTCCAGCAAAGTCAGTGGAGATTAATTTGGACTAATTTATTAGGATTTTGGTCTCAGTTACTTCAATATTTCAATATATAAAACCTTCCACTTTATTCAACAAAATGACAGGGTGCTTAATTATTGACAATTTAAGTTAATCGATGATATGATATATCATTTTTATCAACTTTCCGGGTGTTGAAACTTATGATGATTTGTCGTTTATCGTGGAGTACCAATCGTAGCTTTAACATTATGCATAAGAAGAGCTTTGCTCTTTCACGAACTAAAGTATGATCTTAGATATAGCAAATGTGACTGAATTATTGGAAGTTCTGTGGTTTTTCTGAATGAATTCGTCAGTCAGTCATATATAAACCGTATTAGGTTGATAAATGCAGCTATCATAATTTACTATCTATTTCAATAAATGACAATCTGGAAACAATTCTGTTATGTCAATCGTAGAATATTGATATCTACCTATCTCACGACATTTCACATAGCATCTACAATTATGCGAATGATATGCTTGTCAACAAATTTTCTTGTGTCCATTTTTAATGAGGTTATAAATGTTGAGAGGATTACGTTAGATTGTTCCAGGCCCAATCGTGTTCACTGTTCTAAAGTTTATTACGTTTTTTCGCGCTGGCTTCTGTGTAATTGATGCGACATCAACTGCATACCCCCTTTCGATTCCATTCCGATTCATCCATGAGGTCAAACAGTTCAACGCTATTCGCATTAACCACACGAAACACACAACGTTAGAGGTCGCCACTTAGTCATACGCTTTTATGGCACACAAAACACGTGACCGCAACACATTGACCTCAACATTTCTGTTGCGCTTGTCACTTCGATCTGATTGGTCAATCGATTTCGTGCAGCTCGGTTCAAATTTGGCCGTTCGGCTCGTTTGACCTATCTTGACGAATAGCATATCGTTCCATAGCACCGGAAGTAGTCAGTCTCCGCATTCTTCCACATATGTTGCCGTTTCTATCATACTCATGAAGTGTTTTCGAAATCGCACTTATTATGGCTTCGCGATTGTATTCGTCAGTAGTTTCAACGCTTCCTGCTCTTGTGCCCTACCGAATGTTAGTGCTCTACACATTATACTCAGAACACACAACTCAGAAAATTTTATTGTATAAAAAGCAATAAGCTTAACAAACTTCGGCAATAATGCCCGGGCTTGAGGTTAATGGATACCCAGACACCTAAAACTTTTTCTGCGGTAGTTTAGACGAGAGCTTGCGGTGGTATTTTTCATTCATGTAGACTGAGATTAAACAGCCACGTGTGAGAAACAGTCAGAGAAATGCGATACGTTCGAAGTGTGGCGGGGATAATTTCGTCTGCGCCAGTGGACTTCTTTACTTTTTGTTTGCAAAGTTCCGCCTAAACATGTATTCGCTGACGGTCATTTCACTTAATATATCTAAATATGGAAAATTAAGTAAAACTTGATACTCGATACAACGCACAGTATTGAAGACAATTTAGTAAAACTTTGCTAAAGCATCGGCGGTATATCAGCAGAATAAAACAATCCGTTGGGTGGTTATACGGAAAAGACGCCTGGTTTAACCCTCGATAGCTTATTCACTATCTTGTAGAGAAGCTTAGGATTCTTTTCCATTTTCGCAAGCAAATTCCATGGGAACTGCGTGCGTTCTTCTATTACAAGTGACGTGAAAAGGCTCCGTATTTTATAGAATTTTCTCCAAGTTGTTTCCGTTTGGATTATTAAGAGTTATTAGGGTTTCCCTTGTTCTAGCTAACCATTTATTAGTTCTACTCCGTATAACAAGCTAGTAGATTTGGTGGCATTTTCGTGGTACATAACTCGAGTTTTCTCCAATTTTCAAATTCAAGTAATTTATAAATGTATTGTGATACGAGCGAGAATCCATGCAATTAAAGTCTTGAGTGTGTTCATCCAAGAAACTAATATTTATGGATTGAGAGTTTATTTTGCGTAACACTTTTGTCTGGTTGCTCAGTCGTTCGGCACTACATATATAATCCAAAATCTTGTGAATAGCCTTACTCTCTAATGCAATTCCAACCTCTATCTTATCATATTCACTCTTGTAAAACCAGTCAAATTATCCTCGAACTAGTTTGAGTAGAATCATTGCTTATTATTGGAACTACAAAGATGAACGAATGATTCGCACAACGGGACAAACCAGCATAATTCGACAGACACCAGTATATATTCATGTGTAATTGAAAAATTGATTACTTTCCTTGGTCTTTGCACCTTGTGAAAAGGCAATCAAGTGAAGTTATCTCATCATAATTTTAATTTAAATTTGCGAATACAATACATTCCCAAGAGAATGATATATATTAACAAGTTTGGCAGGGTAATAACGACATGTTATTCTCTGAATCTCCCGCTGTGGTAGTTTGTTAATCTGAACGAAACACAAATTTGTCTCCGCTGCCTTATTCAATGTAAAACAACTCTCCGGGATGTTAGCTGTTATTCATAAGAGAATTTACATTGTTTACTCTTTCACTTAAAAATGTCAATCAAAAACGAATTCGAACAATCCTCAACAGACGAAATATGCAGATTTGCAAAGATGAAATTTGTAGAGATTAAAATATCTGAAAATGTACCCTTATTCAAAATATAACCTTAAATTGACCAAGTGTTTGCGATTAAATAAAATATTATTTTGTGATAATAAGTTTGCGTGAAGTAAATTGAAAATCCCATTAATACTTCGCTATTGAGTAAACATAGAATGTGTATCCTTCTAAAACTTATGTGAACAGATTTTGATAAAACGTTTGTCAATCTTTAAGACATATTTTCGCTTTCCAATATTTTAATAGCACACCATGGTCCATGATATCTTTAAAGGTAGCTGATAATGCATGATCGAATTTTTTTACCATTATCATTGATACGAATAATTAGTAAACCTACTTCAACGAATCTGAACCAGCCAATGCTGTTTAAAATCAAGTCAGACCTGAAAACAATCTAGCAAAATGTTTAGTATCTACCATTCACCTGCGTAAGGAGGATTCGGATACCACTGCAAGGATCTTTACTGATGTGCCCACGTGGGAAAGGGCCCGAAACGCTCAGCAACAAACTCACACTAAACAAATAGACTTTCAAAGAATAATCCTTCCGGGGGTCCCATAAGCTAGCAAACCAAATCATAAAGCAGTACAGCACAAACACGATCAGATACAATGGCGATTCCTCTGAGACATTTTTGATCTGTATGATGTAGCTCTGGCGGACACGTAACGCATCTCAAAAATTACGAAAGGCGTCGGTACTAAACACCTTAAAATAACGTTCTTATGTAGAGATATGTTGGACACAGTCAAAACTCTCCGGGACATGGCCACAAACTTATACAACGAGAAATCAGACTAAGTGCATCGAAACTTTATATCGGATAGTTGCATGCAACACGACGTCCAACAGAAACACACCAATCACTCCGTCGCAGAAGTTCTGGGAGCAAATACAGCCGATTCTTTAGTTCATTGTATTGCAATAGTACTATCACAAATCTATCAGACATTTTTGCCAGCAAATAACCCACAAATGCCGAATTGGGAAGAGTAGGCGTAACAGGTATTCCGTACACCTAAGGTCTACTTTCCCACTCCCAATCGTTACTCGAAAAACTACTATAAATTGCCTCTACACAAACACACGACTTCTGAGCAACAAAGTCAATGAACTACGTGTTGTTGTATGCAATGTTAACAGCATATCATCGTCGTAACAGGAACTTGACCACAGCCACGCCAAACAAATGGTGAACTACAATTACCCAGCATTCACTTATTCGCCATGACAGTTAAACGTGAGGAGGAGGATGAGAAGCTTTGTACTATAGCCAAAATCTTTGTGCTATGAGATTACGGTGTTTACTCCGAGTAGCCGACGGCATCCACACAGGAAACATATTTTGCTATACTAAATGAAATTAACATGGTTACTGCCAAATTAACTTTTAGATTTTCAATTCTGGGTGACTTCAATGTGTCAGATCTGCAGAGTAGTGTCGATCATCAAGAACAATCCCATGAACGGGCATTTAGTGAGTTGTTCGACGATATTCCTCTTAATAACCACATTCTATGTAATACCCGATACCGCGTAACCAATGTACTTTCAAATCTAAATATTGTTTTGAAAAGCGATGAACGTGACGTTAATTTCGTTGATTACATCGCCATTCAGTTTGACGAAATGCCTCAAACTGTAATGGCAAATGATGTCTGTTAAAGCGTTGGACGGATTTGCATTATGGCATCGAGTGATGTATTTAAAGCGTGCTTGCCCGAGAACCGAAAACCAGAAATTAACATGAGCTCTAGTAAAGTGAACAACCCATATTATGATCAAAGCAAGCCCCACGTCTGTTCTCAAGACTCCAGGCCAAACCTTGACCAAGCTTCTGTGTCAGAAATGAAACGTTACCTAAAACCTGCTCTAACCGATTTCACTCAAATCTCTTCGCATTATGTATACAAAAACGCCTAAATATATATTATAATAGTCTTGCCTCATTAGTTATGCACTTTTGTGCAGTCGTATCAGATTTATAGGCAAACAAACCGTCTTAGGCAAATCAACCACTGATCCTGGTCATATCTACATGTCTTGACAGGCCTTGGGTTTAATGTAGGCTGCTTTGCGGTTAAGTCATAACAAAGACAATGGGTTGAATGCTACTTAGTCATGTTCCCTGTCTGGACTATCAACCTTTATCTCACCAAGCTTCTGTGCTAGAAATGAAGTCATACCCAAATACCTGCTATAACGATTGCACTCAAATCTGTTTGCATTTCTAGTGCACGATCGGTCCGAAATATTCTTCAATCAATTTGCTTTGTTGAATTCTGTTTTTCTGCTTAGCCCAACTATTTGCAACATTTTAGTCAACATCGAATTATCTTTGTGAATTTCGACTGCATCGTAGTCCATTAAATTTAAGTGACTTTAAAAATTTATTCCGCGGGTTATAACTGCAACAATTTCGTCAAATCTCAAATGTTTGGTTGGAAGCATGTCGCAAAATAACGGACTTTGAGATGATCATCGATGGTTTGTAGATGCAATTAGCAGTTTTCACTTGGAAATTGTTCACATTTGGAACCTGGATCGTGTATTAGAAAGCTGTAGACAACCCTCATGTACATGTGCTCAGAAGAAAATTATCATAATTTTAGATCATCTTCGTGAAATTAAATGGCTCCTGCAGATGAATTCTCACGCTAACTAAAAGCTGTTGTATTTTTATGAAGAAATAATATTTTCAAATATCCGTTAATTTTGATTGTTGTTAGCCCCATTCGGTCGATGTCGACCATGTATGTGCAACAAAATCGCATGAATTTTTAATGCTCCACAGGTTCGAATGTCTAAACAGTCTATACGGGAGGAAAAATTACTCCCGCTGCGCTCTCAACGATAGGCAGTACTCGGTCGTTAGGCATCAATTGCACGAGGTCGGCGTGATCTGCGTTCAGCAGACAAGTTTTGTATTTGATCCTCCCCAGCTTGCAGACGACGCCTTACACAACACCTTCAAAGTCAGCGGTCCAGACCAAGTTCTTCCCAACCCGAAGATGAATGCCAAGAGCTTTCATATCTCTTTTGCAAACTTCTTTGTACCGCGGTCTGCTCAAAGGTCAACTTCCAGATTCCAAATTACCATAGAGAGTAGATCTTTTAAAATCTGACCATTGTCTATTCTGTACACATGAACAAGCCAACGTAGGCGGCGGTATCGTAGCAGTGTGAACATGTTCTGATGTCCATCATTTGAATGCACTTCAGCATTCGTTAATTTTTCCATCCATGTCATGTTCAATCTACAGCGGATTTCTCTTAAATGTTAAGCACTTAGCTTCTGTTCGTGTCTGGCGTGAGTTGTCAGGGTTTCACCCACGTACAATAAAGCATTTATTATTTACCACCATTTTTATGTTCATGGACAACTTGCAATTTCCATAGACACGATATTTTGAACGGAACAAGATGTCAAATGTTCTAACAATCCGCTTATCAATCTATGTGTTTGAAGAGAGGTTAGCCGCAATGGTTGAACCAAGATATGTAAAATGATGTACTGGTTGAAAGTGTCAGTTGTCTATAGTGATGATCGGAGGCGATACCGTCACTTAACCAAGATCTTTGGTATTGCTCACGCTGATTTTCAACCCATTCCGTGAATGTCGCCGAAGTACAGTCGCTTAGCGATTGGATGATTTCTTGGATGTAAGAAATAATTGCTGCATCGGCAGGAAACAGCATTTCTCGAATTAGCGCACTCGGTTCCTTCGCTTATGATTTCGAACGCTTCGCTTTGTTTGCGTAGATAAATACATTCTTTTCTCGTAATGAAAGCGTGTTTAAGTAGCAGAGCAAATGAAAATGTCAAAAAGTGTGAGCTCAATAACTTATTCTTGTTTGACAGGAATTTAAAGTGCTTCTAAACTGGAACCGTTAAAATGAACTGAGCCCCTCATGGCAGCGTGTAACGATATAACGAGTTTGAGCAGTCATGGGTAAGCCTATAACATCATGCATTTTGAAAAGATCCTCCCTGATGACGTAGTCGCATTGCTCAGTTAAATCAATAATAACAGAGCCTAATGACATATGCTGTTCCCAGGCTTTTCTTGAAGTTGTCTCTGTTATAACTGCGAAAGAGGCGGGCTAAATGCATCATCTGGATTTAGAGGTGACCGCGGAAGAGGCATTGCTCGTGGGTCACATTTTGAAAATCTAGCAACACCGAATAAACTGTCACCAGCCGAATGTCTTCTTCAATCTTATCAGAAGCCGCCAAACGAAGTCTACTGAGAACCAGACTGAAAATTGTGAAACGTTATTACACTTATTACTAGACACGTTTGGCTTGCCACAGTCCGTATCACAATACACAGAGCCGATAACGGAGCCGAACGCCAACACGAGCAAACCATTCAGAAGATCGCAACGCATGCGATACCCTGTGAATCGGCTCAACATCGACCCTTACAGGAAAACCTACCTGAACAGACTTCGGAAAAGGGAGGTGCTGCGGAGCAACGAACGTGCCATGCTTCGCGTGTACCACTTTGATCGTTAATCGTAAATCGATTATTGACTGTGAACGAACTATTGATTAATCATCGATCAAGATCGATAGTTCGTGCATATTGTGATTATCATTCACTGTACAACTTTGTGTTATTCATTTATTCGGTCAATACACGAGTTTGAGTTCGGTTGTGTTTTCTGACTGACGGCTGGGCCCGTGTCCAGTTCCGACAACAGTCTTGTTCGAGTATCGACATCACTTGATGAAGTTAATCCGGAAATAAAAATGAGTGACTTGAACTGATCATCTGATATACTTTTTAACTGAAATCGTTCATATTCGCGATAAAATGTCTTCATCTGATGCTTTGTTTATTTTGAGAAAATTGTACCGAATGTTGAAAAGAGATGATCTTTCGCCAAGCATGACTTCAAGCTTGGTAACTGTCTCTTCGAGTGTGAAATCTCTTGGAGTTTTAGGGAGAATGAAGTTGCAATATTGTGAATGTTCTGTAGGGCCAAGCTCTTGCATCAATGAATCATCCATTCTAGATCTGGTTTTAACCTCCGAAGCAACAGCAGTGGACTCAGTGCAGTATCATAGTCCTTTGGGGCTAAGTGACCATCTGGTGTTGTCCTTCGAATTCGTGTGCGACACAAGAAGGGCGTCGGGCGACGCTTAGTTCATTAGGAGAGTCGATTAATTCGGCCTCCGCGGTGCCATTACAATTATGGAGGAAAAACATCTCGATGTTACGAATGCAGATACTCATTGTTCTAATCTGTTAAGTTATATCGGTACAGAACTAGACGACAATTCTACCTGTGTTCCCAAAAGGAAATCAGGAACATTTTGCGTCAAACTCCGAAGCCGCACTCGGAAGTGAATAGCCATGCGAAATTCCGCATGGGCTGCACACAAAATAATACGAACAGACGCATCTTGGGAACACTTTCGTAGTTTTCGTAACAAGGTGACTTCCCAAATTCGAGAAGACAAGCAATATCACCATTGGAAGCTGATCGACCAGATGGAACGACATCCTAAGTTGCTGTACACCATCGTAAACACCGCGACCAAGGTTAAGCCAGATGTATTTCCTATCCAGACAGAGAACGGACTGACTGATAATGTCAAGGATACAGCTGATGCCCTAATATCATTTTATGCGCAAGTATTTTGTCCAAAGAACTTGTCAACGCTGACGTCTTTGCCGCACCCACTACAAGTCGAATGCCTTAGCAACATCGAGGTAAATCCTACGGGTGTGCGAAAACATTTACGCGGACTGAACGTTCGCAAATCACCAGGAGAGGATGGAATAACACCCGCTGTTCTGAAGTCATGCGAGCTGGAGCTTTGTGGCCCACTATGTGGTCTATTCAGGCACTCATTGAATACGGGAACCGTACCAACTCAATGGAAAACCGGTGTTATCACACCAATCTACAAAGGGGGCAGTCGTTCTGATCCGGCGAATTACCGCCCGTGACGCTTCTTTCAGCGGTTGCTAAAATTTTGGAACGCCTGGTGTGTGAACGACTTGTTGAACATCTCGAGAACCATCAGCTAATAACTTTCACACAACACGGATTTAGGAAAACATATTCATGCCTGTTTAACTTGCTCACGACTCTAAATGACTGGACGCAAGCACTAGACCAAGGGGGTTCCGTCCATGCCGGTTACTTAGATATATCTAAAGCATTCGACAGAGTGAATCACTCCTTACTGCTTCAGAAGCTGCAGAATGTTGGCGTCATCGGAAACCTACTAACATGGTTCACAAGTTACCTGTCTGGACGCAAAGTAAAAGTCAGAATAGATGGTGAAAATTCTCGAACAATTGAAGCCACGAGCGGAGTCCCTCAGGGTTCGGTTCTCGGTCCAATACTGTTCCTCATATTTATAAACGATCTACCGAACTTACTAGCATGTAAGCTTGTTTTATTCGCAGATGATG
Source organism: Atriophallophorus winterbourni (assembly GCA_013407085.1). NCBI lineage: Eukaryota > Metazoa > Platyhelminthes > Trematoda > Plagiorchiida > Microphallidae > Atriophallophorus > Atriophallophorus winterbourni. The sequence continues at coordinate 1,306 of JACCGJ010001451.1, read as the reverse complement.
TAAAAATCTGGACGAAGGTCAACTCTATCGAGGACTGTCAAGCTCTGCAAGGAGATTTGAATAAACTGCACCAGTGGTCAATCCAAAACAAACTGCCATTTAATTTCCGCAAGTGCAAAATGTTGCAAGTCGGAAAACCCTTTCCCTTTCCCTATACACTTGGCAGCCACCCGCTTGAATGGAGTACATCCCAAAAAGATCTCGGAATCTTGGTGTCTGGCACTTTGAAGAACAGCCTACAGTGCGAAGCCGTCTACAAGCGTGCGTGCAGCTTGCTAGGTTTACTGAAACGCATTTCGGACGTTTCCCACCACACTTACTCGTGAAATTACTAAACACTTACATACATCCTGTCGTTGACTACGCTGTACAAGCTTGGACGCCATGGATGGAAAAAAAACATCTCGCTCCTCGAACGAATTTATCACAAGGCAACCAAAATGGTTACCGGATTGAATAATTTACCCTTTGAGCAGCGACTGACCAGACTTGGACTGTGCACCCTCGAGCGCAGGCGTATCCTACACGATCTCACCCTGACATATCGAATCATCTATGCGAAATCCCACCCTATCAAACACCTCTTCAAGTTTGGTTCGTTTGTCAGCACACGCAGCCACCATTTGACCCTTCAAATCCCACACTCACGATTGAATTGTCGTCGTCACTTCTTCGCTGTTCGTGTATGCTTCTTGTGGAATAGCTTGCCGACAGATATTGTTACCTCAGCAAACGAGCACATCTTTAAACAAAGGTTACGAAACCTTATGTTGAGAACTACTGCGTTGGCCCCTACATATTGATATCTATATTTTTTAACGCACGGAACTACCGTCCATCCAAAGATTCTTTTCCGTCAGTCTGTGTCGCCATTGAGGATTATTTTTGCTCCACCTATGAAGAACACGGATATGATCATAAAAGTAACGATTTTTTTAAATTTTTATACGTATATCCTATGGTACTGTACAGCAATTTGCTTTTTTTTAACCATAAATCTTGAATCTTGAATCTTGAATCTTGACTCTTGCGTCTTCGTCCAATTCAGAACCATCGACAAGAAATATATCTTCATAACGTGCATACCATGCTTGAAAAGTGATACCGCAGTTTGGGTCATAATTGAATTCTTGGATGCTGTTTGCCAATGCTTCTTTTAAAAGCGGTTCTGCATGTTCTTGAGTATTCAAATTTAGTTTCGACAAGAAAGCATCAAATAGTTTGATTTGACGTCGCCCCGATTCTCTGATGAAACGAACAATTTCTTCATACAGGCTCATCCCGCCACTGTTTTGAAAGTTTATCC